>JAKCOX010000596.1:0-30989 GCA_022605575.1 Laterallus jamaicensis coturniculus | reverse complement strand
GCTAGGGTGTGTTTGGGGGGTGTAGGGGGTGTGGGGGTTGTTTGGGGTGTGCTATGGGGTGTTTGGGGTGTGTGGGTTGTTTGAGGGGTGTAGGGGGTGTTTTGGGGTGTGGGGGGTGTTTGGGGTGTGCTATGGGGTGTTTGGGGTGCGCTATGGGGTGCTAGGGTGTGTTTGGGGGGTGTTTGGGGGTGTGGGAGGTGTTTGGGGGGTGCTAGTGGGTGCTAGGGGGTGCTCTGGGGTGCTAGGGTGTGTTTGGGGGTGCTGGGGGGGTGTTTGGAGGTATGGGAGGTGTTTGGGGGTGCTAGGGTGTGTTTGAGGGGTGCTAGGGTGTGTTTGGGGGTATGGAGGTCTTTGGGGTTGCTCGGGGCTGCTAGGGGGTGCTCTGGGGTGCTAGTGTGTGTTTGGGGGTGCTGGGGGTCCCGTTGAGCTCCTCAGGACACGCCATCCCCCACTCCCCCCCCAGCTCCCTTACTGGGGACCCTCAGGGCCACCCCAAGGTCCCAGACCACGGTGGGGGCTTCCCAAACACTTGGCTCCCATAGGGTGCATCCCCCCCCCCCAAAACACCCCAAGGGGGTGCTAGAAGCCCCCCCTAACCTACCCCCCCCCCTTAGGTACTCAGTAGAGGGCTTCCTGGACAAGAACAAGGACACCCTCTTCCAGGACTTCAAGAGGCTCTTCTACAACAGGTTGGGGACACGAAAGGGGGGCCAGCAGGGGGTTGGGGTGCTGGTAAGGGGGTGCCCCTGGGTGCTGGGGACCCATGGCAGGGCTGTGCCCCCCAGCTCTGACCCCGTGCTGAGCTCCATGTGGCCCGATGGGGAGCAGAGCATCACCGAGGTGACCAAGCGCCCGCTGACCGCCGGCACGCTCTTCAAGAACTCCATGGTGGCCTTGGTGGAGAACCTGGCCTCCAAGGTAGGGGGGCTGGGGGCAGCTGGGCCTGGCTCTGGACACCTTGGGGTGGCCCTCAACCAGTTTAGGGTGTCTCCAAGGCAGCCAGAACCTCCCCAAGGCAGCTAGAACCTCCCCAAGCCAGCCAGAACATCCCCAAGCCAGCCAGAACATCCCCAAGGCAGCTAGAACCTCCCAAGCCAGCCAGAACATCCCCAAGGCAGCCAGAACATCCCCAAGCCAGCCAGAACATCCCCAAGGCAGCTAGAACATCCCCAAGGCAGCCAGAACATCCCCAAGGCAGCTAGAACATCCCCAAGCCAGCCAGAACCTCCCCAAGGCAGCTAGAACATCCCCAAGCCAGCCAGAACATCCCCAAGGCAGCCAGAACCTCCCCAAGGCAGCTAGAACCTCCCCAAGGCAGCTAGAACCTCCCCAAGCCAGCTAGAACCTCCCCAAGGCAGCCAGAACCTCCCCAAGCCAGCCAGAACATCCCCAAGCCAGCCAGAACATCCCCAAGGCAGCCAGAACATCCCCAAGCCAGCCAGAACATCCCCAAGGCAGCCAGAACCTCCCCAAGGCAGCTAGAACATCCCCAAGGCAGCCAGAACCTCCCCAAGGCAGCTAGAACCTCCCCAAGGCAGCCAGAACCTCCCCAAGGCAGCTAGAACCTCCCCAAGCCAGCTAGAACCTCCCCAAGGCAGCTAGAACCTCCCCAAGCCAGCTAGAACCTCCCCAAGGCAGCTAGAACCTCCCCAAGCCAGCCAGAACATCCCCAAGGCAGCCAGAACCTCCCCAAGGCAGCCAGAACCTCCCCGAGGCAGCCAGAACATCCCCAAGGCAGGAGGGACCTTGGGAGGAGTCTGGGGGGGCACCTGGGACCATAGTGGGCCATGGGGTGCTGGAGGGGGGGGGGTGGGGGGTGTTTGAGGGGTGCTAGGGGGTGTTTGGGGGGGGTGTTTGGGGGCGTGGGGGGTGTTTGGGGGCGTGGGGGGTGTTTACGGGGGTGCTCTGGGGTGTTTCGGGGTGTGTGGGAGGTGCTAGGAGGTGTTTGGGGTGTGGGGTGTTTGGGGGGTGCTCTGGGGTATTTGAGGGTGTGGGGAGTG
This sequence comes from Laterallus jamaicensis coturniculus, assembly GCA_022605575.1. Lineage (NCBI taxonomy): Eukaryota > Metazoa > Chordata > Aves > Gruiformes > Rallidae > Laterallus > Laterallus jamaicensis. The sequence continues at coordinate 28,989 of JAKCOX010000596.1, read as the reverse complement.
TTTGGGGGTGTGGGGGTGTTTGGGGGGTGCTAGGGGGTGAGTGGGGTGTATGGGGGGTGTTTGGAGGGTGCTAGGAGGTGTTTGGGGGTGTGGGAGGTGTTTGGGGGGGTGAGGGTGTTTGGGGGTGTGGGGGATGTTTGGGGGTGTGGGGGTGTTTGGGGGCTGCTAGGGGGTGAGTGGGGTGTATGGGGGGTGTTTGGGGGGTGCTAGGAGGTGTTTGGGGGTGTGGGAGTGTTTGGGGGCTGCTAGGGGGTGTTTGGGGGTGTGGGAGGTGTTTGGGGGTGTGGGAGGTGTTTGGGGGGGTGGGGGGTGTTTGGGGGTGTGGGAGGTGTTTTGGGGGGTGGGGGGTGTTTGGGGGGATGCTCTGGGGTGTTTGGGGGTGTGTGGGGTGTTTGGGGGGTACTAGGGGGTGTTTGGGGATGCTAGGGGGTGTTTGGGGGTGTGGGAGGTGTTTGGGGGGTACTAGGGGGTGTTTGGGGGTGTGGGAGGTGTTTGGGGTGTGGGGGTGTTTGGAGGGTACTAGGGGGTGTTTGAGGGGGTGGGGAGTGTTTGGGGGTGTGTGGGGTGTTTGAGGGGGTGCTCTGGGGTGTTTGGGGGGTACTAGGGGGTGTTTGGGGGTGTGGGAGGTGTTTAGGGGTGTGGGGGTGTTTTGGAGGGTACTAGGGGGTGTTTGAGGGTGTGGGGAGTGTTTGGGGGTGTGGGGGATATTTGGGGGGTGTGGGAGGTGTTTGAGGGGTGCTTGGGTGTGTTTGGGGGTGGGGGGTGTTTGGGGGTGGGGGGGTGTTTGGGGGTGCTCTGGGGTGTTTAGGGGGTGCTAGGAGGTGTTTGGGGGGGTGCTCTGGGGTGTTTGAAGGTGTGTGGGGTGTTTGGGGGGTACTAGGGGGTGTTTGGGGGTGTGTGTGGTGTTTGGGGGGTACTGGGGGGTGTTTGGGGGTGTGTGAGGTGTTTGGGGGGTACTAGGGGGTGTTTGGGGGTGTGTGTGGTGTTTGGGGGGTACTGGGGGGTGTTTGGGGGTGTGTGAGGTGTTTGGGGGGTACTAGGGGGTGTTTGGGGGGTGCTCTGGGGTGTTTGAGGGTGTGGGGAGTGTTTGGGGGCGTGGGAGGTGTTTGGGGGGTGCTAGAGGTGTTTGGGGGTGTGGGGGATTTTTGGGGTGTGGGGGTGTTTGGGGGGTGCTAGGGGGTGAGTGGGGTGTATGGGGGGTGTTTGGGGGGTGCTAGGGGGTGTTTGGGGGTGTGGGAGGTGTTTGCGGGGTGGGGGTGTTTGGGGGTGCTAGGGGGTGTTTGGGGGTGTGGGAGGTGTTTGGGGGTGTGTGGGGTGTTTGGGGGGGTGCTCTGGGGTGTTTTGGGGTGTGGGGGGTGTTTGGGGGGTACTAGGGGGTGTTTGGGGTGTGGGAGGTGTTTGGGGGTGCTAGGAGGTGTTTGGAGGGTGCTTGGGGGTGTTTGAGGGGGTGGGGAGTGTTTGGGGGCGTGGGGCGTGTTTGGGGGCTGCTAGGGGGTGTTTGGGGGTGTGGGAGGTGTTTGGGGGTGTGTGGGGTGTTTGGGGGGTGCTAGGGGGTGTTTGGGGGTGTGGGAGGTGTTTGGGGGGTGCTAGAGGGTGTTTGGGGGTGTGGGAGGTGTTTGGGGGGCACTAGGGGATGTTTGGGTGTGTGGGAGGTGTTTGGGGTGCTAGAGGGTGTTTGGGGGTGTGGGGGATGTTTGGGGGTGTGGGGGTGTTTGGGGGGTGCTAGGGGGTGAGTGGGGTGTATGGGGGGTGTTTGGGGGTGTGGGGGGTGTTTGGAGGGTGCTAGGGGGTGTTTGAGGGGGGTGGGGAGTGTTTGGGGGTGTGTGGGGTGTTTGGGGGGGTGCTCTGGGGTGTTTGGGGGTGTTTGGGGGGTGTTTGGGGGGTACTAGGGGGTGTTTGGGGGTGTGGGAGGTGTTTAGGGGTGTGGGGGTGTTTTGGAGGGTACTAGGGGGTGTTTGAGGGTGTGGGGAGTGTTTGGGGGTGTGGGGGATATTTGGGGGGTGTGGGAGGTGTTTGAGGGGTGCTTGGGTGTGTTTGGGGGTGGGGGGGTGTTTGGGGGTGCTCTGGGGTGTTTAGGGGGTGCTCTGGGGTGTTTGGGGGGGTGCTCTGGGGTGTTTGAAGGTGCGTGGGGTGTTTGGGGGGTACTAGGGGGTGTTTGGGGGTGTGTGTGGTGTTTGGGGGGGACTGGGGGGTGTTTGGGGGTGTGTGGGGTGTTTGAGGGTGTGGGGAGTGTTTGGGGGCGTGGGAGGTGTTTGGGGGGTGCTAGAGGGTGTTTGGGGGTGTGGGGGATTTTTGGGGGTGTGGGGGTGTTTGGGGGGTGCTAGGGGGTGAGTGGGGTGTATGGGGGGTGTTTGGGGGGTGCTAGGAGGTGTTTGGGGGTGTGGGAGGTGTTTGCGGGGGTGGGGGTGTTTGGGGGGTGCTAGGGGGTGTTTGGGGGTGTGGGAGGTGTTTGGGGGTGTGTGGGGTGTTTGGGGGGTACTAGGGGGTGTTTAGGGGTGTGGGAGGTGTTTAGGGGTGTGGGGGTGTTTGGAGGGTGCTTGGGGGTGTTTGAGGGGGTGGGGAGTGTTTGGGGGCGTGGGGCGTGTTTGGGGGCTGCTAGGGGGTGTTTGGGGGGTGTGGGAGGTGTTTAGGGGGTGTGTGGGGTGTTTGGGGGGGGTGCTCTGGGGTGTTTGGGGGTGTGGGAGGTGTTTGGGGGTGTGTGGGGTGTTTGGGGGGGTGCTCTGCGGTGTTTGGGGGTGTGGGGGGTGTTTTGGAGGGTACTAGGGGGTGTTTGAGGGTGTGGGGAGTGTTTGGGGGTGTGGGGGATATTTGGGGGATGTGGGAGGTGTTTGAGGGGTGCTTGGGCGTGTTTGGGGGTGTGGGGGTGTTTGAGGGGTGTGAGGGGTGTTTGAGGGGTGTGGGGGTGTTTGAGGGGTGTGGGGGTGTTTTGAGGGGTGTGAGGGGTGTTTTGAGGGGTGTGGGGGTGTTTGAGGGGTGTCCCCAAGGCAGCCAGAACGTCCCCAAGCTGCCTTGAGATGGCCCTGGGACAGTTGGGTATGGCCCCAAGGCAGACAGGGTGTCCCCCAGCCAGCCAAGGTGTCCCCAAGCCTGCTGAGTTGCGCCCAAGCCAGTTGAGTTACCCCCAAGCCCACTGAGTTACCCCCAAGCCCGCTAAGATGCCCCCAAGCCCACTGAGATGCCCCCAGGCCAGCTGAGTTACCCCCAAGCCCACTGAGTTACCCCCAAGCCAACTGAGATGCCCCCAAACCCACTGAGATGCCCCCAAACCCACTGAGTTGCCCCCAAGCCAGTTGAGATGCCCCCAAGCCCACCGAGATGTCCTCAAGCCCACTGAGTTACCCCCAAGCCCACTGAGATGCCCCCAAACCCACTGAGTTACCCCCAAGCCCACTGAGTTACCCCCAAGCCCACTGAGTTACCCCCAAGCCCACTGAGTTACCCCCAAGCCCACTGAGTTGCCCCCAAGCCCACTGAGTTGCCCCCAAGCCCACTGAGTTGCCCCCAAGCCCACCGAGCTCTCCCAATCCCCCCCCCCCCCCGGGTGCCCCCAGCCCCCCAGGCCAGGCTGCCCCCAGGAGCTGGGGGTCAGCACAGGGCCCCCCCTCCCCCTGTGCCCCCCCAGGAGCCGTACTACGTGCGCTGCATCAAGCCCAACGAGCAGAAGTCTCCCTGGCTGTTCGACCCCGAGCGCTGCCGCCACCAGGTCTCCTACCTGGGGCTGCTGGAGAACGTCCGCGTGCGGCGCGCCGGCTTCGCCTACCGCCAGCCCTACCCGCGCTTCCTGCAGAGGTGCAGGCCCAGCACCCCCTCCCCAGCCCCAGCGCCCCCAGGCAGACCCCTCCCCTCCTCTACAGACCCCCACCCCTCCCTGCTCCCCAGCCCCAGTGCCTCCAGGCAGCCCCCTGCTCCTCTTCTCCCCAACCCCAGGGCCCCCAGGCAGACCCCTCCCCTCCTCTACAGACCCCCACCCCTCCCTGCTGCCCAGCCCCAGCGCCTCCAGGCACCCCCCTGCTCCTCTACAGACCCCCACCACTCCCTGCTCCCCAGCCCCAGTGCCTCCAGGCACCCCCATCCTCCTCCAGACCCCCTCACCCCTCCCTGCTCCCCAGCCCCAGCACCTCCAGGCACCCCCATCCTCCTCCAGACCCCCCTCACCCCTCCCTACTGCCCAGCCCCAGCGCCTCCAGGCAGCCCCCTCCTCCTCCAGACCCTCCCACCCCTCCCTGCTCCCCAACCCCAGGGCCTCCAGACACCCCCCTCCTCATCTACACCCCCTCACCTCCCACCCCTTCACCCCTCCCTGCTCCCCAGCCCCAGGACCTCCAGGCACCCCCCTGCTCCTCTACAGACCCCCACCCTCCCTGCTCCACAGCCCCAGCGCCTCCAGGCACCCCCATCCTCCTCCAGACCCCCTCACCCCTCCCTGCTCCCCAACACCAGTGCCTCCAGGCAGACCCCTCCCCTCCTCTACAGCCCCTCACCCCTCCCTGCTCCCCAACACCAGTGCCTCCAGGCAGACCCCTCCCCTCCTCTACAGCCCCTCACCCTCCCTGCTCCCCAGGACCTCCAGACACCCCTCCCCTCCTCCTCTACACCTCCTCACCCCTCCCTGCTCCCCAGCCCCAGACCTCCAGACACCCCCCTCCTCCTCTACACCCCCTCCCTCCCCTTCACCCCAACCCCAGGACCTCCAGACACCCCTCTCCCTTCTCCCCAACCCCAGGACCTCCAGACACCCCTCTCCCTTCTCCCCAACCCCAGGACCTCCAGACACCCCTCCCCTCCTCCTCTACACCCCCTCCCACCCCTTCACCCCAACCCCAGACCTCCAGTCATCCCTCCCCTCCTCTTCTCCCCAACCCCAAGACCTCCAGACCCTCCCCTCCTCCTCTACACCCCTTCACCTCCCACCCCCTCACCCCTCCCTTCTCCCCAACCCCAGGACCTTCAGGCACCCCCCTCCTCCTCTACACCCCCTCCCACCCCTTCACCCCAACCCCAGGACCTCCAGACACCCCTCCCCTCCTCCTCTACACCCCCTCCCACCCCTTCACCCCAACCCCAGACCTCCAGTCATCCCTCCCCTCCTCTTCTCCCCAACCCCAAGACCTCCAGACCCTCCCCTCCTCCTCTACACCCCTTCACCTCCCACCCCCTCACCCCTCCCTTCTCCCCAACCCCAGGACCTTCAGGCACCCCCCTCCTCCTCTACACCCCCTCCCACCCCTTCACCCCAACCCCAGGACCTCCAGACACCCCTCTCCCTTCACCCCAACCCCAGGACCTCCAGACACCCCTCTCCCTTCACCCCAACCCCAGGACCTCCAGACACCCCCCTCCTCCTCTACACCCCTTCACCTCCCACCCCATCACCCCTCCCTTCTCCCCAACCCCAGGACCTCCAGACACCCCCCTCCTCCTCTACACCCCCTCCCACCCCTTCTCCCCAACCCCAGACCTCCAGACACCCCTCCCCTCCCCCTCAACACCCCCTCCCACCCCTTCTCCCCAACCCCAGACCTCCAGATACCCCTCCCCTCCCCCTCAACACCCCCTCCCACCCCTTCACCCCAACCCCAGACCTCCAGACACCCCTCCCCTCCCCCTCAACACCCCCTCCCACCCCTTCACCCCTCCCTGCTCCCCCCTGTCCCCAGGTACAAGATGACCTGTGAGTACACGTGGCCCAACCACCTGATGGGCACAGACAGGGAGGCCACACAAGCCCTCCTGGCCCAGCATGGCTTCCAGGAGGACGTGGCTTATGGCCACACCAAGGTCTTCATCCGCACGCCCCGCACCCTCTTCATCCTGGAGCAGGAGCGGGCGCAGCTCATCCCCATCATCGTGCTGCTGCTGCAGAAGGTGGCTGCACAGGGAGGGGGGAGGGGGGGGAATGGCTTGGCCCGGCCCCTTGGGTGCTGGGGTGAGGGGCTGGAGGGATTTGGGGGGGGGTCTTGTGCTGTGCTGAGAGGGGTTTGGGGGTCTTGGGTCATGCCAAGAGGGGTTTGGGCTGTGCTGAGAGGGGTTTGGGGGTCTTGGGCTGTTCTGGGAGGGGTTTGGGGGTCTTGGGTCATGCCAAGAGGGGGTTGGGCTGTGCTGAGAGGGGTTTGGGGGTCTTGTGCTGTGCTGAGAGGGGGATCTGGGGGTCTTGGGTCGTGCTGAGAGGGGTTTGAGGGGTCTTGGGCTGTTCTGGGAAGGGATTGGGGTTCTTGGGCTGTGCTGAGAGGGGTTTTGGGGGTCTTGGGCTGTGCTGAGAGGGGTTTGGGGGTCTTGGGTCATGCCAAGAGGTGTTTGGGCTGTGCTGAGAGGGGTTTGGGGGTCTTGGGTCATGCCAAGAGGGGTTTGGGCTGTGCTGAGAGTGGTTTGGGGGTCTTGTGCTGTGCTGAGAGGGGGATCTGGGGGTCTTGGGTCGTGCTGAGAGGGGTTTGGGGGGTCTTGGGCTGTGCTGAGAGGTGTTTGGGGGTCTTGGGCTGTGCTGAGAGGGGTTTTGGGGGTCTTGGGCTGTGCTGAGAGGGGTTTGGGGGGTCTTGGACCGTGCTGAGAGGGGTTTGGGGGTCTTGGGCTGTTCTGGGAGGGGGTTTGGGGGTCTTGGGCTGTTCTGGGAGGGGTTTGGGGGTCTTGGGTCATGCCAAGAGGGGTTTGGGCTGTGCTGAGAGGGGTTTGGGGGTCTTGGGCTGTGCTGAGAGGGGAATCTGGGGGTCTTGGGCTGTGCTGAGAGGGGTTTGGGGGTCTTCAGCCATGCTGAGAGGGGTTTGGGGGACTTGGGCAGTGCTGAGAGGGGATCTGTGGGTCTTGGGCCCTGCTGAGATGGACTTGGGGGTCTTGAGTTGTGCTGAGAGGGATTTGGGGGTGCTGGGCTGTGCTGAGAGGGGTTTGGGGGTCTTGGGTCATGCCAAGAGGGGTTTGGGGGTCTGACTGTGCTGGGAGGGATCTGGGGGTCTTGGGCTGTGCTGAGAGGGATCAGGGGCCTTGGTGACACCACGTCACCCCAGAGCCAGCACCATGCCCCAGTAACCAGGAGGGGTGACCACCTCCTGGGGTGCACCCAGCCCAGGATTTGGGGCTCCCCAGCACTGACACAGGCTTGTGGGGACCCCCCAGTGCTCTGCTTGTGCCAGGAGCCACTGCCAGGCTGGGTGGGGGGCAGCAGGGTGTGGGGCAGGGAAAGGGGCTCCCTGTGGGACCCCCAGGATGGCTGTGGGGTGGGATGTGGGGCTGGCACAGGGCAGAGCACCAGGCACTGGGGTTGGGGGGGAGAAGGGGTTGTGTGTCTGTGTCTCTGAGTGTCTGAGTGTCTGTGTGTCTGTGTGTCTGAGTGTCTGAGTGTCTGTGTGTCTGTGTGTCTGAGTGTCTGTGTGTCTGAGTGTCTGTGTGTCTGAGTGTCTGTGTGTCTGAGTGTCTGAGTGTCTGAGTGTCTGTGTGTCTGAGTGTCTGAGTGTCTGAGTGTCTGTGTGTCTGAGTGTCTGTGTGTCTGAGTGTCTGTGTGTCTGTGTGTCTGTGTGTCTGAGTGTCTGTGTGTCTGAGTGTCTGTGTGTCTGAGTGTCTGAGTGTCTGTGTGCCTGAGTGTCTGTGTGTCTGTGTGTCTGTGTGTCTGTGTGTCTGTGTGTCTGAGTGTCTGTGTGTCTGTGTGTCTGTGTGTCTGAGTGTCTGTGTGTCTGAGTGTCTGAGTGTCTGAGTGTCTGTGTGTCTGTGTGTCTGTCTGTGTGTCTGAGTGTCTGTGTGTCTGTGTGTCTGAGTGTCTGTGTCTCTGTGTGTCTGTGTGTCTGAGTGTCTGTGTGTCTGAGTGTCTGTGTGTCTGTGTGTCTGAGTGTCTGTGTGTCTGAGTGTCTGTGTGTCTGTGTGTCTGAGTGTCTGTGTGTCTGAGTGTCTGAGTGTCTGTGTGTCTGTGTGTCTGAGTGTCTGAGTGTCTGTGTGTCTGTGTGTCTGTGTGTCTGTGTGTCTGTGTGTCTGAGTGTCTGTGTGTCTGTGTGTCTGTGTGTCTGTGTGTCTGAGTGTCTGTGTGTCTGTGTGTCTGAGTGTCTGTGTGTCTGAGTGTCTGAGTGTCTGTCTGTGTGTCTGAGTGTCTGTGTGTCTGTGTGTCTGAGTGTCTGTGTGTCTGTGTGTCTGTGTGTCTGTGTGCCTGAGTGTCTGTGTGTCTGTGTGTCTGAGTGTCTGTGTGTCTGAGTGTCTGTGTGTCTGTGTGTCTGAGTGTCTGTGTGTCTGTGTGTCTGAGTGTCTGTGTGTCTGAGTGTCTGTGTGTCTGTGTGTCTGTGTGTCTGAGTGTCTGTGTGTCTGAGTGTCTGAGTGTCTGTGTGTCTGAGTGTCTGTGTGTCTGTGTGTCTGAGTGTCTGAGTGTCTGAGTGTCAGAGTGTCTGTGTCTCTGTGTGTCTGTGTGTCTGTGTGCCTGAGTGTCTGTGTGTCTGAGTGTCTGTGTGTCTGTGTGTCTGTGTGTCTGAGTGTCTGAGTGTCTGAGTGTCTGTGTGTCTGAGTGTCTGAGTGTCTGAGTGTCTGTGTGTCTGAGTGTCTGAGTGTCTGTGTGTCTGTGTGTCTGTGTGTCTGAGTGTCTGTGTGTCTGTGTGTCTGAGTGTCTGTGTGCCTGTGTGTCTGAGTGTCTGAGTGTCTGTGTGTCTGTGTGACTGTGTGTCTGTGTGTCTGAGTGTCTGAGTGTCTGTGTGTCTGTGTGTCTGAGTGGCTGAGTGGCTGTGTGTCTGAGTGTCTGTGTGTCTGTGTGTCTGAGTGGCTGTGTGTCTGAGTGTCTGAGTGTCTGTGTGTCTGTGTGTCTGTGTGTCTGTGTGTCTGAGTGGCTGTGTGTCTGAGTGGCTGTGTGTCTGAGTGTCTGAGTGGCTGTGTGTCTGAGTGTCTGTGTGTCTGTGTGTCTGTGTGTCTGTGTGTCTGAGTGGCTGTGTGTCTGAGTGTCTGAGTGTCTGTGTGTCTGAGTGTCTGTGTGTCTGTGTGTCTGTGTGTCTGTGTGTCTGAGTGTCTGTGTGTCTGTGTGTCTGTGTGTCTGTGTGTCTGTGTGTCTGTGTGTCTGAGTGTCTGTGTGTCTGAGTGTCTGAGTGTCTGTGTGTCTGTGTGTCTGTGTGTCTGTGTGCCTGAGTGTCTGTGTGTCTGTGTGTCTGTGTGTCTGTGTGTCTGTGTGTCTGAGTGGCTGTGTGTCTGAGTGTCTGTGTGTCTGAGTGTCTGTGTGTCTGTGTGTCTGAGTGTCTGTGTGTCTGTGTGTCTGTGTGTCTGAGTGTCTGTGTGTCTGAGTGTCTGTGTGTCTGTGTGTCTGAGTGTCTGTGTGTCTGAGTGTCTGAGTGTCTGTGTGTCTGAGTGTCTGAGTGTCTGTGTGTCTGTGTGTCTGTGTGTCTGTGTGTCTGAGTGTCTGTGTGTCTGAGTGTCTGAGTGTCTGTGTGTCTGAGTGAGTGTCTGAGTGTCTGTGTGTCTGAGTGTCTGTGTGTCTGTGTGTCTGTGTGTCTGAGTGTCTGAGTGTCTGAGTGTCTGTGTGTCTGTGTGTCTGAGTGTCTGTGTGTCTGAGTGTCTGAGTGTCTGAGTGTCTGAGTGTCTGTGTGTCTGTGTGTCTGTGTGTCTGAGTGTCTGAGTGTCTGTGTGTCTGAGTGTCTGCGTGTCTGAGTGTCTGTGTGTCTGAGTGAGTGTCTGAGTGTCTGAGTGTCTGTGTGTCTGTGTGTCTGCGTGTCTGAGTGTCTGTGTGTCTGAGTGAGTGTCTGAGTGTCTGAGTGTCTGTGTGTCTGAGTGTCTGTGTGTCTGAGTGTCTGAGTGTCTGTCTGTGTGTCTGTGTGTTTGAGTGTATGGTGGGAAGAAGCAGCATTTTAGGGTCCTCCTGGAGCTGCTGAACACCCCCCCTGTGCATGGGTGGGGAGGGGGGGGATGGATCCATGGGGCAGCACCCCCCTGACCCCCCACGTTTGGCAGGCCTGGCGCGGCGCCCTGGCACGGCGCCGGTGCCGTTACCTGCGCGCGGCCTACACCATCATGGCCTACTACAAGCGGCACAAGGTGAAGGCCTATCTGCTGGAGCTGCTGAGGCGATTCCAGGCCGTCCGCACCCTCCCGGATTTTGGGAAGAGTCTGGCCTGGCCCCAGCCCCCCGCCGTGCTGCTGCACTTCCAGGAGGCCACCCAAAGGCTCTTCCGCAGGTGCCGGGGCCCAGAGCCCACCTGGGGATGTGGGATCATGGAATCATGGAATGGGCTGGGTTGGGAGGGACCCCAAGGGTCCCAGAGCTCCAACCCCCTGCCACAGGCAGGGACACCAACCTCAGGCCTGGAGCTACACAAGGTTGCCCAGGGCCCCAGCCAACCTGGCCTTCAACACCCCCAGGGACGGGGCACCCACCCCCTCTCTGGGCAGCCCCTTCCAGCCCAAGCTAATCCCCATCCCAATCCAACTCCCATCCCAATGCCATCCCCATCCCAATCCTCATCCCCATCCACTTCCCATCCCATCCCCATCCACATCCCATCCTCATCCCCATCCCTATTCCAATCCCAATTAAATCCTCATCCCATCCCATCCCATCCTATCCCCATTCCAATCCCCATCACAATCCAATTCCCATTCTATCCCCATCCCATCCCATCCTGTCCCATCCTCATCCCATCCTCATCCCATCCCCATCCCATCCCCATCCCCATCCCCATTCCCATCCCCATCCCATCCTCATCCCCATCCCCATCCCCATCCCCATCCCCATCCCCATCCCCATCCCCATCCATTTCCCATCCCATCCCCATCCCATCCCCACGCAATTCCCATCCCATCCCCATCCCCAGCCACATCCCGTCCTCATCCGCATCCACATCCCATCCCCATCCCCATCCCAATCCAATTCCCATCCCATCCACATCCACATCCACATTGCATCCTCATCCCCATCCCAATCCCCATCCCCATCCCCATGCATCCCATTCCAATCCCCATCCCATCTCCATCCTCATCCTCATCCTCATCCTCGTCCTCGTCCTCGTCCTCATCCTCTTCCCCATCCCCATCCCATCCTCATCCCCACCCTCTCCAGCCCTCTGAGCATCTCCAGGGCTCCTCTGACCCCTCTCCAACAGCCCCACATCTCTCTTGGGTTGGGCCCCAGCTCTGGGCAGCTGGGGGACAGGGATGGGGACAGGGATGGGGACAGGGAACAGGGATGGAGACAGGGATGGGAACAGGGTTGGGGACAGGGCTGGGGACCAGGGAGCAGGGATGGAGACAGGGCTGGGGAACAGGGAACGGGGATGGAGACAGGACTGGGGACAGGGATGGGGACCAGGGAACAGGGATGGGGACAGGGATGAGAACGGGGATGGGGACAGGGGTGGGGACCAGGGAACAGGGATGGAGACAGGGATGGAGACAGGGTTGGGGACAGGGTTGGGGACAGGGCTGGGGACAGGGCTGGGGAACAGGGAACGGGGATGGAGACAGGACTGGGGACAGGGATGGGGACAGGGATGGGGACAGGGATGGGGACCAGGGAACAGGGATGGGGAACAGGGATGGGAACAGGGCTGGGGACACGGCTGGAGACAGGGATGGGGAACAGGGATGGGAACAGGGATGGGGACAGGGATGGGGACAGGGGTGGAGACAGGGATGGGGAACAGGGAACAGGGATGGGGACAGGGATGGGGAACAGGGATGAGGACAGGGATGGGGAGAGGGATGGGGACAGGGATGGGAACAGGGATGGGGAGCAGGGCTGGGGACAGGGATGGGGACCAGGGAACAGGGATGGGGACAGGGATGAGAACGGGGATGGGGACAGGGGTGGAGACAGGGATGGGGACAGGGCTGGGGATGGGGAACAGGGATGGGGACAGGGCTGGGGACAGGGCTGGGGACAGGGCTGGGGACAGGGATGGGGACAGGGATGGGGACAGGGGACAGGGATGGGGACAGGGAACAGGGATGGGGAACAGGGCTGAGGACAGGGCTGGCTGGTGACCCAGCCGGGCTGTGTCATGTGTCTGTCTGTCTGTCTCTCCTGTAGGTGGCGAGCTCGGCAGCTCATCAGGAACATCCCCCCCTCAGAGATGGGGCAGATCCGCGCCAAGGTGGCGGCCATGGGGGTGCTGGAGGGGGCGCGCAAGGACTGGGGGTGCCAGCGCCTCTGGGCACAGGATTACCTCTCCTCGGTAAGCACCGGGGGCAGGTTTGGGGGGTACCCTGGGGTGTTACCCCTCTGTGCTCCCCCTGCCCCGTGGGGAGCCCCAGGGCACGCACTGCCCCACATCAGGGTGCCCCCCCTCACATTGAGGGGACCCCATGTTGGGTGTACCCCAGCCTGGGGTCGTGCCATGCCTCACATTGGGGTGTCCCCTCACATTGGGGTGTCCCCACAGCCCAGGGTACCCCTATGCCCCACAGTCCAAGGTGCCCCCAGCCCAGGGTGCCCCTATGCCCCACAGTCCAAGGTGCCCCCAGCCCAGGGTGTCCCCCAGCCCAAGGTGTCCCCCAGCCCAGGGTGCCCCCAGCCCAGGGTGTCCCCCAGCCCAGGGTACCCCTATGCCCCACAGCCCAGGGTGCCCCCAGCACAGGGTGTCCCTCAGCCCATGGTGTCCCCCAGCCCAGGGTACCCCTATGCCCCACAGTCCAAGGTGCCCCCAGCCCAGGGTGCCCCCCACCCAGGGTGTCCCTATGCCTGAGTGTGCCCCACACCAGGGTGTCCCTGTGCCCCACACTGGGGTATCCCCCAAGCCCGGGTGCCCCCACACCAGGGTGCCCCCATACCTCACATAGGAGTGCCCCCAAGCCCAGGGTACCCCCACACTGTGGTTCCCCCAAGCCCAGGGTGCCCCCACACCCCATATGGGGGTGCCCCCAAGCCCAGGGTGCCCCCACACTGTGGTTCCCCCAAGCCCAGGGTGCCCCCACACCCCATATGGGGGTGCCCCCAAGCCAGGGTGCCCCCACACTGTGGTTCCCCCAAGCCCAGGGTGCCCCCACACCCCAAATGGGGTTCCTCCAAGCCCAAGGTAACCCCACATGGGGCTGCCCCCAAGCCCAGGGTACCCCCACATGGGGTGCCCTCACACTCCACATGGGGGAGCCCCTAAGCCCGGGGTACCCCCACACTGGGGTTCCCCCAAGCCCAGGGGGCCCCCACACCCCACATGGGGGTTCTCCCAAGCCTAGGGTGCCCCACAGTGGGGTGCCCCCAAGCCCAGGGTGCCCCCACACCCCACATGGGGATTCTCCCAAGCCCAGCGTGCCCCCACATGGGGTTCCCCCAAGCCCAAGGTACCCCCACATGAGGCTGCCCCCAAGCCCAAGGTACCCCCACATGAGGCTGCCCCCAAGCCCAGGGTACCCATACACTGGGGTTCCCCCAAGCCCAGGGTGCCCCCACACTGGGGTTCCCCCAAGCCCAGGGTGCCCCCACACCCTACATGGGGGTTCTTCCAAGCCCAGGGTGCCCCACAGTGGGGTGCCCCCAAGCCCAGGGTGCCCCCACACCCCACATGGGGGTTCTCCCAAGCCAGGGTGCCCCCACACTGTGGTTCCCCCAAGCAGAAGGTGCCCCCACACCCCACATGGGGGTGCCCCCAAGCCCAGGGTGCCCCCACAGTGGGGTGCCCCACGCTGTGGCTCCCCACAGCCCAGTGAGAACCCAGGGATGGCTCTGCACTTCGCCCGCCGTGTCCAGACCCTCAGGGACAAGGTGCATTTCAGCTCCATCCTCTTCTCCTGCCACGTCCGCAAGGTGAGGAGGGGTGGGGAGGGGTCTATGGGTGGGGGGTCCTACCCAGACACCACATCCACACCCTAGAAGGAAAGGAGCCATCCAGAGGGATCTGGACAGGCTGGAAAGGTGGAACTGGGGGAACCTGATGAGGTTCAACACTGCCAAGTGTCAGGGGTGGCACTGGGGCTGGAGGAATCCCAGACACAGATACAGCCTGGGAGAGGAGCTCCTGGAGAGCAGCCCTGGGAGAAGGACCTGGGTGTCATGGGGGGTGAGAGACTGAACATGAGCCAGCAGTGGCTCTGGCAGCTGGGAAGGGCGATGGGATCCTGGGCTCCATCAGCAGAGGGGTGGCAGCAGGGACAGGGAGGGGATTGTCCCTCTCTGCTCTGCCCTGGGGAGGCCCCAGCTGGATCCTGTGTCCAGAGCTGGGGCCCAACCCAAGAGAGATGTGGGGCTGTTGGAGAGGGGTCAGAGGAGCCCTGGAGATGCTCAGAGGGCTGGAGAGAGGCTGAGGGAGCTGGGCTGGGTCAGCCTGGAGAAGAGAAGGCTGTGGGGGGACCTGATTGCAGCCTTCCCATCCCTGAAGGGACCCCAGGACCAGGAGGGGAATCAGCTCTTGGGAAGGGCAGAGCCTGGCAGGACAAGGGGGCTGGAGTGAAGCTGGAGGAGGGAAGGGTGAGAGGAGAGATTGGGGGGAAGTTGTGTGCAGAGAGAGTGGGGAGGGGCTGGAAGGGGCTGCCCAGAGAGGGGGTGGGTGCCCCGTCCCTGGGGGTGTTGAAGGCCAGGTTGGCTGGGGCCCTGGGCAACCTTGTGTAGCTCCAGGCCTGAGGTTGGTGTCCCTGCCTGTGGCAGGGGGTTGGAGCTCTGGGACCCTTGGGGTCCCTCCCAACCCAGACCAGTCTGGGATCTGATCTGTGTCACCCCCCTGTGTCCCCTCAGATCAACCGCTTTGGTAAGAGCCGGGACCGCGCCATCCTGGTGACAGACCACCACGTCTACAAGCTGGACCCCCACCAGCAGTACCGTGTGATGAGGGAGCTGCCCCTCAGCACTGTGAGTGTCCCCAGTGCCACCATTGTCCCCAGCACCACCAGTGTCCCTAGGGTCACTGGTGTCCCCAGGGCATGGCAAAAGGGGACCCTGGCTCTCCTGCTCCCACCCAAAGGTTGGAGACCCCACGGGGAACACCAAGTCCATGCCATGGGTACTGTTCCCTTGCCACTGGTACTGGTGACACCTTGATGTCCCCACAGGTGACAGGGCTGAGTGTGACAACCTGTCAGGCGCAGCTGGTGGTCTTCCACACCCAAAATCAGGATGACCTGGCTGTGTGTCTGCACAAGACGCAGCCGGTGGGGGACAACCGGGTGGGAGAGCTGGTGGGCGTCCTCCTGGAGCACTGCCGAGCGTGAGTCGGGGAGGGGGGAGTGAGTTTGGGGGTGACACTGAACTGGGAGGAGCTGTGGATCTGCCTGAGGGTGGGGAGGCTCTTCAGAGGGACCTGGCCAGGCTGGAGCCATGGGCTGAGCCCAAGGGGCTGAGGTTCCCCAAGGCCAAGGGCAGAGTGCTGCCCATGGGCCATCCCCACCCCCAGCAGCGCTCCAGGCTGGGGGCAGAGCGGCTGGAGAGCTGCTGGGGAGAAGGAGCTGGGGGTGTTGGGTGCCTGGGACTGCCCAGGAGCCAGCAGTGTGCCCGGGGGGCCAGGAAGGCCAAGGGCATCCTGGCTTGTGTCAGAGGCAGCGTGGCCACAGGGCCAGGGCAGGGCTTGTGCCCCTGGGCTGGGCACTGGGGAGGCTGCAGCTGGAGTGCTGGGGGCAGTTGTGGGCCCCTGACTCCCAGAAGGACATGGGGGTCCTGGAGCGTGTCCAGAGAAGGGCAACCAGGCTGGGGAAGGGGCTGGAGAGCAGCAAAGCTTGCGAGGAGCGGCTGAGGGAGCTGGGGGTGTTGAGCCTGGAGAAGAGGAGGCTGAGGGGAGACCTTCTCAGCCCTGCCCTGCCCTGCCAGGAGGGTGCAGAGAGGTGGGCCAGGGTCTCTTCAGCCAGGGGCCAGGAGCTGGGAGGAGGGGCAATGGGCTCAAGCTGTGCCAGGGCAGGCTCAGCTCAGCTGGGAGGGCAAAGTTCTTCCCTGGCAGAGCTGTGGGGCTGTGGCACAGGCTGCCCAGGGAGGGGGCTGAGTCCCCAGCCCTGGGGGTGTTGGACAGAGGGGAGATGAGGTGCTCAGGGATCTGGCTCAGCACAGCACAGGGATGGTTGGACTCCAGGGGCTTAAAGGGCTTTTCCAGCCTGGAGACTCTGGGATTCTGGGGTGGGAATTTGGGGGTGTAGGGGTACAGGGAGGGGGGTATCCCAACCCCCCCTGACACTGAGCTGTTGTAGGACCAAGCGGGAGCTGCAGGTCCAGGTTGCTGACTCCATCCCGCTGAGCTTCCGCGGGCGCCGGCGGGTGCTGACGGTGGAGACGCGGCCGGACGCCGCCGCCCCTGACTTCATCAAGAGCCACGATGGGTTCGTGCTCTACTGGCCTGAGAGATGATGGGGACACACCCCCCCCCCCCCCAAAAGCCGCTCCCACCCCCCCACCCCTAACCCCATCCTGCCTCCCCCCACCGTACCCCTTTGGTCCCCCCATCAGGGCCCCGCAGCCTCATGGCAGAGCTGGGACCCCCCCAAACTATGCACCCCCCCCCCCCCTCACCCCCTCTCCCCCCAAGGATGATGTTGAATCCTCTGGGAATAAAGTTAGATGGGACGCACACACCCCTCTCCCAAATCATGGCTGGGACCCATGGGTCCCCCAGCAGCTCCACTGTGGGGATGGGGTCCCCCAGAAACTGCCCCATCATTGAGTGTCTGGTGTTGGGGGGCAGGGATGAGGTGGGGTGGGAGCCATGGGACCAGGTGGGATGGGATGGGATGGGATGGGATGGGATGGGATGGGTTGGGATGGGTGGGATGGGATGGGATGGGATGGGATGGGTGGGATGGCTTGGGATGGGTGGGGTGGGGCACCCAGGGGCACCCTCTGCCCCACTTTTGGGGGAACCCGTGCATCCTCTGCACCAGGCACCCCCTGTCCCCATCTGCGACTCCCCCCCCCCCAGATGGTGGCCAGAGCCCTTGGGGAGCTGGTCGCTGGGTCCTGGTGTCCCCAACACCCAGTGCCCTGCTGTCGCTTTGGGATGGGTCCCCATGTCCCTGCACCCCTGTGTCTCAGTGTCCCTGGGTCTCCCAGAGTGTCCCAATGTCCTTGGGTCCCCATGTCTGCTGACACCAGGTGGCCCTACACCCCTGGGTCCCCATGTCCATGACACCCCATGTCTCAGTGTCCCTGTCCCCAAAGTCACTGGGTCCCCATGTCCATGACACCCCATGTCTCAGTGTCCCTGTCCCCAAAGTCACTGGGTCCCCATGTCCATAACACCCCATGTCTCAGTGTCCCTGTCCCCAAAGTCACTGGGTCCCCATGTCCATGACACCCCGTGTCTCAGTGTCCCTGTCCCCAAAGTCACTGGGTCCCCATGTCCATGACACCCCGTGTCTCAGTGTCCCTGTCCCCAAAGGTCACTGGGTCCCCATGTCCATGACACCCCGTGTCTCAGTGTCCCTGTCCCCAAAGTCACTGGGTCCCCATGTCCATGACACCCCGTGTCTCAGTGTCCCTGTCCCCAAAGTCACTGGGTCCCCATGTCCATGACACCCCGTGTCTCAGTGTCCCTGTCCCCAAAGTCACTGGGTCCCCATGTCCATGACACCCCGTGTCTCAGTGTCCCTGTCCCCAAAGTCACTGGGTCCCCATGTCCCCCAGTCCTTGGCCTGGTGTCCCTGGTGTCCCCATGCCTCAGGTCCCGATGTCCCCAGGTCCCATGTCACTGTGTCCCTGACAGTCTGTGTCCCAGGTCCCCACATCCAACACAGTGTCCTGATGTCACTGGGTCCCACTCCCCTTGGGTCCTGACACCCCTGATGCTCTGTGTCCTCATGTCCCCCTGTCCCTGACACCCCATGTCACTGCGTCACCCAATGTCACTGTGTCCCTGTGTCCCCATGGCCCTCATCCCTGGTGTCACCATGTCCCCAGCAGCCCAGACCCCATGTCCCTGTGTGACTGGGTCCCCATGTCCCTGATCCCCAGTGTCCCCAGCATCCTGGACCCCTGTCCCTGTGTCCCTATGTCCCCATGTCCCTGATCCCTGATGTCCCTGTGTCCCCAGCATCCCAGACCCCACATCCCTGTGTGACTGGGTCCCTATGTCCCGTGTCCCTCTGTCCCCATGTCCCTGATCCCTGGTGTCCCAGTGTCCCAGTGTCCCCACGTCCCTGATCCCTGGTATCCCTGTGTCTCCATGGCCCAGGCCCCCTTTCCCTGTGTTCCCAGCATCCTTGACCCCATGTCCCTGTGTGACCATGTCCCCATGTCCCTGATCCCTGGTGTCCCTGTGTCCCCATGGCCCTGATCCCTGGTGTCCCTATGTCCCCAACATCCTGGACCCTGTGTCCCTGTGTGACTGGCTCCCCAGCATCCCAATCCCTGTGTCCCCATGTGACCAGGTCCCCATGTGCTGGCCCCCGTGTCCCCATGTCCCTCTGTGACTGGGTCCCCACACCATGGATTCCCTGTGTCCCCGTGTCCTTGTGTGACTGGGCCCCCATGTCCCTGATCCCTGGTGTCCCAGTGTCCCCAGTATCCTGGACCCTGTGTCCTTGTGTGACCGGGTCCCTGTGGCCCTGATCCCTGGTGGCCCTGATCCCTGGTGTCCCTGTGCCCCCTGTCCCTGATCCCTGGTGTCCCCATGTCCCCAGCATCCTGCACCTCATGTCCTTGTGTGACTGTGTCCCCATGTTCCTGATCCCTGGTGTCCCTTTGTCCCCGTGTCCCAGGACCCATGTCACCATGTCCCCAGCATCCTGCACCCCGTGTCCCTGTGTGACGGGGTCCCCATGCCGTGGAACCCCGGTGTCCCTGTGTTCCCAGCATCCTGGACCCTGTGTCCCCATGTCCTGGTCCCCCTGTCCCCGTGTCCCCAGCATCCCAGACCCCATGTCCCTGTGTGACTGGGTCCCTGTGGCCCTGGTCCCCAGTGTCCCCATGTCCCCAGCATCCTGCACCCCACGTCCCTGTGTGACCATGTCCCCATGGCCCTGATCCCCAGTGTCCCCATGGCCTGGACCCCATGTCCCTGTTCCCTGGTGTCCCTGTGTCCCCCTGTCCTTGATCCCCGGTGTCCCCGTGTCCCCAGCATCCTGCACCCCGTGTCCCTGTGTGACCGGGTCCCCATGTCCCTGATCCCCAGTGTCCCCATGACCCTGATCCCTGGTGTCCCAGTGTCCCCACGTCCCTGATCCCTGGTGTCCCAGTGTCCCCATGTCCCTGATCCCTGGTGTCCCTGTGTCCCCAGCATCCCAGACCCCATGTCCCTGTGTGAGTGACCAGGTCCCCATGTCCCTGATCCCCAGTATCCCCGTGTCCCCATGTCCCTGATCCCTGGTGTCCCAGTGTACCCAGCAGCCCAGACGTGGCGATGCTGAAGGAGGCGTGACTATACCGAAGAGGGCGTGGCGATGCTGAAGGGGGCGTGGCTATGACGAAGGGGGCGTGGCTAAGACTAAGGGGGCGTGGCTATCCGGAAGGGGGCGTGGCTATGTAGACTGGGGCGTGGCTATCCTGAAGGAGGCGTGGCTATGCCTAAAGCGGCGTGGCTTGCCGAAAGGGGCGTGGCTACGATAAAGGAGGCGTGGCGGTGCCAAAGGGGGCGTGGCTATCCTGAAGGGGGCGTGGCTATGCTGAAGGAGGCGTGTCACGCCTGAAAGTGGGCGTGGCTGTGCTGAAGGGGGCGTGGCTGTGCTGAAGGGGGCGTGGCTGTGCTGAAGGGGGCGTGGCTGTGCTGAAGGGGGCGTGTCACGCCTGAAGGGGGCGTGGCTGTTCTGAAGGGGGCGTGGCTATGTTGAAGGGGGCGTGTCACGGCTGAAAGGGGGGCGTGGCTGTTCTGAAGGGGGCGTGGCTGTGCTGAAGGGGGCGTGGCTGTGCTGAAGGGGGCGTGGCTGTTCTGAAGGGGCGTGGTTGTTCTGAAGGGGGCGTGGCTACGCTGCAGGGGGCGTGTCTCTGCGGGCGGAAGGGGCGTGTCCCAGCCCCCCCCCCCCCCAGGCCTCGGTTTCCCGTCAGGCCCCGCGGCGGCCCAGCCGCGGCCGCTTCCGGCGGGCGGTTCCGGCGGGTGGTTCCGGCGGGGCCGGGCCGGGCCGGGCCGGGATGGAGGCCGTGCCCCGCATGCCCATGATCTGGCTGGACCTGAAGGAGGCCGGGGAGTTCGCCTTCAACGCCGCCGTCAAGAAGGTGGGGCCTTGGCTTGGGGGGGGTGGGGAAGGAGTGTGAGGCCTGAGAAGGGCCCGGCCGGGCCCAGGCAGGGGCGGGGCCTGGGGGGGGAGGGGGCGCTGGGGGGTGTTTGGGGGGCCTAGGGGGGCGGGGAGGGGGCTCTGGGGGTGTTTGGGGGGCCTAGGGGGGCGGGGAGGGGGCTCTGGGGGTGTTTGGGGGGCGGGGAGGGGGCTCTGGGGGTGTTTGGGGGGCCTAGGGGGGCGGGGAGGGGGCGCTGGGGGTGTTTGGGGGGGCGGGGAGGGGGCTCTGGGGGATGTTTTGGGGGGCTGGGAGGGGTTGGAGAGGGGGATTGGGGGCTCTGGGGGTGTTTTGGGGGGATGGGGGGGCAGGGAGGGGGCTCTGGGGGTGTTTGGGGGGCCTGGGGGGGGTGGAGAGGTGGATTGGGGGCTCTGGGGGCAGGTGGGGGCCTGGGGGGGGGCTCTGGGGGGTGTTTGGGCTTTGTGGGGGGGGCAGGGAGGGGGATCGGGGGCTCTGGGCGGGGAGGGATGGGGGGGCGGGGAGGGGGCTTCTGGGGGGTGTTTGGGGGATGGGGGGGCAGGGAGGGGGCTCTGGGGGTGTTTTGGGGATGGGGGAGCTGGAGAGGGGGATCGGGGGCTCTGGGGGTGGGGGGGGTGGGGAGGGGGCTCTGGAGGGTGTTTTGGGGGTCTGGGGGTTTGGAGAGGGGAATCGGGGGCTCTGGGGTTGGGGGGGGTGGGGAGGGGGTTTCTGGGGGTGTTTGGGGGATGGGAGGGCAGGGAGGGGGCTCTGGGGGGTGTTTGGGGTTTCGGGGGGGCTGGAGAGTGGGATCAGGGCTCTGGGGGAGGGGGGGGGGCAGGGAGGGAGCTTCTAGGGGTGTTTGGGGGATGGGGGGGTGGGGAGGGGGCTCGGGGGTTGTGGGGGCCTAGGGGGTCTCTGGGGGGTGTGTGGGGGTTGGGGGGGGATTGTAGAGGGGGGTCAGGGGTTCTGGGGGGTATTGGGGGCTCTGGGGGGGTGGGGAGGGGGCTGGGGGGGTTGAGAAGGGGAACCAGGGGCTCTGGGGGTTGGGGAGGGGGCTCTGAGGTGTGTTTGGGGGTCTGGGGGGGTTGGAGAGGGTGATCGGGGGCTCTGGGGGTGTTTGGGAGATGGGGGGTTGGGGAGGGGGCTCTGGGGGGTGTTTAGTGGCTGGGGGGGGCTTCTGGGGGGTGTTAGGGGGTCTGAGGGGGTTGAAGAGGGGGATTGGGGGTTCTGGGGGCGGGTGGGGGCATGGGGGGGCTCTGGAGGTATTTGGGGGTTGGGGGGCTTGGACAAGGCTATTGGGGGCTCTGGGGGGGTGGCGGGGGGCTTGGGGGGTCGACAGGGTGATCAGGGGCTTGGGGGGGGCGGGGAGGGGGCTCTGAGGCATGTTTGGGGCTCTGGGGGAGTTGGAGAGGGGGGTTGGGGGCTCTGGGGGGTGTTTAGGGGCTGGGGGGGCTGAGGAGGGGTTTCAGGGGTTCTGGGGGTGGATGGGGGCCGGGAGGGGTGGGGAGGGGGCTCTGGGGGGTGTTTAGGGCCTGGGGGTGGTTGGAAAGGGGGATCAGGGGCTCTGGGGGCAGGGAAGGGGCTGGGGGGTGTTTGAAAGATGGGGGGGTGGGGAGGGGGCTCTGGGGGGTGTTTGGGAGATTGGGGGGTGGGGAGGGGGCTCTGGGGGGTGTTTGGGAGATGGGGGGGGTGGGGAGGGGGCTCTGGGGGGTGTTTGGGAGATGGGGGGGGTGGGGAGGGGGCTCTGGGGGGTGTTTGGGAGATGGGGGGGTGGTGAGGGGGCTCTGGGGGGTGTTTGGGAGATGGGGGGTGGGGAGGGGGCTCTGGGGGGTGTTTGGGAGATGGGGGGTGGGGAGGGGGCTCTGGGGGGTGTTTGGGAGATGGGGGGGTGGGGAGGGGGCTCTGGGGGGTGTTTGGGAGATGGGGGGTGGGGAGAGGGGTCTGGGGGGTGTTTGGGAGATGGGGGGGTGGGGAGGGGGCTCTGGGGGTGTTTGGGGGATGGGAGGGCGGGGAGGGGGCTCTGGGGGGTGTTTGGGAGATGGGGGGTGGGGAGAGGGGTCTGGGGAGTGCTTCCTGCCCTGGTTTTGGGGGGAGGGGGCTGCTCCCCCCGTGGTGTGCCCCAGGGGTTGGATGAATCCCTGTGGAGACCCTTTTTGGGGGGCCCATGGTGGGGAAGCACCCTTCCTTGGGGCTTTCCCTCTTGCTGGTGCCCCCCACGGCCCCCTGCACCCCAGCTTTGTGTTCAGCTGGGGCTCAGTGGGAGCTGGGTGAGGTTTGGGGGGTTGGGGGGGACAGACCACCCCTCCCCCTGCCAGACCCACCCTGGGGCTTCTCCTGTGCCCTGGCTGGATCTCATCCCAGGGCTGGGGCAGGGTGTCAGAGCACCCACCCCCCCTCTGGGCAGCCAATCCCATCCCCATCCCATCCCCATCCCAATCCAATTCCCATCCCATCCTCATCCCCATCCCATCCCCATCCTCATCCCCATTCCATTCCCATCCCATTCCCTTCCCATCCCCATCCCAATCCACTCCCCATCCCATCCCCATCCCAATGCAATGCCATCTCATCCCAATCCTATCCCCATCCCATCCCCATCCCATCCCCACCCCCATCCCATCCCCATCCCAATGCAATCCCCATCCCATCCCCATCCCATCCCCATCCCAATGCCATCCCAT
Source organism: Laterallus jamaicensis coturniculus (assembly GCA_022605575.1). NCBI lineage: Eukaryota > Metazoa > Chordata > Aves > Gruiformes > Rallidae > Laterallus > Laterallus jamaicensis. The sequence continues at coordinate 6,300 of JAKCOX010000596.1, read as the reverse complement.
CCCAATGCCATCCCATTCCAATCCCAATGCCATCCCATCCCCATCCCAATCCAATTCCCATCCCAATGCCATCCCATTCCAATCCCAATGCCATCCCATCCCAATGCAATCCCCATCCCCATCCCAATGCCATCCCATCCCAATGCCATCCCATTCCAATCCCAATGCCATCCCATCCCCATCCCAATCCAATTCCCATCCCATCCCCATCCCAATCCACTCCCCATCCCATCCCCATCTCAATGCCATCCCATCCTAATGCCATCTCATCCCAATGCCATCCCTATACCATCCCCATCCCATCCCCATCCCCACCCCATCCCCATCCCATCCCCATCCCCTCCCCATCCCAATCCCAGGTTTTGGGGTTTGGGGGGGGTAAGGAGCCAGCATGTACCCCCTCACCCTGCCAGACCCACCCTGGGGGCTTCTCCTGTGCCTTCCTGGAGAGCCCTGGGGGGATCCCCATCCCAGCACTGGGACAGGGTGTCAGACAGAGCACCCACCCCCTCTCTGGGCAGCCAATCCAACTCCCATCCCAATCCAACTCCCATCCCAATGCCACCCCAATCCCCATCCCCATCCCTTCCTCATCCCATCCCCATCCCATTGCCATCCCCATCCCATTGCCATCTCCATCCCAATCCAATCCCAATCCCAATCCCCATCCCTTCTCCATCCCTTCCCCATCCCATCCCAGTCCCCATTCCAATCCCCATCCCATCCCTTCCCCATCCCATTACCATCCCCATCCCAATCCAATCCCCATCCCATCCCCATCCCAATCCCAGGTTTTAGGGGGATTTTAGGGGGATTTGGGGGGGAGGAGCCAGCATGTGCCCCCCTCACCCTGCCAGACCCACCCTGGGGGCTTCTCCTGTGCCTTCCTGGAGAGCCCTGGCTGGATCCCCATCCCAGCACTGGGACAGGGTGTCAGAGCACCCCAGACTCTCCCCTGTGGCTTTTGGGGCGCTTGGATGAATCCCTCTGGAGACCCTTGGATGATTTGGGATGGCCCATGGTTGGGAAGCACCTTTCCTTAGGGACATTCCCTCTTGATAGCTGGTTTCTCACCTTCCTCTTCCTCTTCCCAGTTTGTCCTGAAGAACTATGGGGAGAACCCAGAGAACTACAACGAGGAGCTGCGGAAGCTGGAGCTGCTCCGACAGGTATCCCGGGCTCCATCCCAAATTCCTCACCCTTCTCCTGCCCAGGGATGGGTCCTCTGCATCCCACCACTTCCCTCAGCCAGGATCCCACAACCAGGAGCTGGCTGGGTGCTTCAACACCCACAGCTCAGGCTCTGGGAGCTTCAAACCCAGAGCAGGAGGTTGGGAAACATTCCTGAGGGTCTCCAGCTCTTCCTGACACAGCTTTTGTTGGAGCAGCTGGTCCTGTAGACTGACTGGGACACCCCCCTTTCCAGTCACCCCTAAACTGGTCCCATTTATTTCACCCTCAGGAGCCTCCAGCAAGGTTGGCTGGGGCCCTGGGCAACCTTGTGTAGCTCCAGGCCTGAGGTTGGTGTCCCTGCCTGTGGCAGGGGGTTGGAGCTCTGGGACCCTTGGGGTCCCTTCCAACCCAGACCAGGCTGGGATTCTGTGATTGGGATGAGAATGGGAATGGGATGGGGATGGGATGGGGATGAGGATGGGATAGGAGTTGGATTGGGATGGGGACGGGGATGGGATGGGGATGAGGAAGGAATGGGGAAGGGATAGGGATTGGGATGGGGTAGGAATTGGATTGGGATGAGGATGGGAATTGGATTGAGATGGGATTGGATTGGGATGGGGATGGGATGGGGATGAGGAAGGGATGGGGATGGGAATTGGATTGGGATGGGGATGGGATGACGATGAGGATGAGGATGGGATGGGGATGGGGATGGGATTGGGATGGGGATGGGATTGGGATGAGTATGGGATGAGGAGGGGATTGGGATGTGGATTGGGATAGGGATGAGGATAGGATGGGGTTTGGGATGGGGATGAGGATGGGATGGGGATGGGAATGGGATGGGGATGGTGATGAGGATGGGATGGGGATTTGGATTGGGATGGAGATGGTATTGGGATGGGAATTGGATTGGGATGGGATTGGCTGCCCAGAGAGGGGGTGGGTGCCCCGTCCCTGGGGGTGTTGAAGGCCAGGTTGGCTGGGGCCCTGGGCAACCTTGTGTAGCTCCAGGCCTGAGGTTGGTGTCCCTGCCTGTGGCAGGGGGTTGGAGCTCTGGGATCCCTGGGGTCCCTCCCAGTCCATCCCAGTCTGGGATTCTCTGATTCTTCCTCCCCTTCCTCCCCTGCAGAGTGCTGTCAACGTTCCCAGGGACTTCGAGGGCTGCAGCACGCTGCGCAAGTACTTCGGCCAACTCCACTACCTGCAGAGCCGCATCCCCATGGGTGCTGAGCAGGAGGCAGCCGTCCCCATTGCCTGGTGAGGGCACCAGCAGCACCCCCAGGATCTCCCTCACCAGCACCCAAGGCGTGACTCCCCAGATCTGGGTGGCAGGGGGGTGATTTGGGAGTCCCCTGTGGGGTCCCTTAAGGGAACGTGTCCCCATTCCCTGGTGAGGGCAGCATAAGGACCCCCAGGAACACCCTCACCAGCACCCAAAGCATGACTCCCCAGATCTGGGTGGCAGGGGGGTGATTTGGGAGTCTCCTGTGGGGTCTCTTAAGGGAAAGTGTCCCCCTTGCCTGGTGAAGGCACCAGCAGGACCCCCAGGATGTCCCTCACCAGCACCCAACGTGTGACTCCCCAGATCTGGGTGGCAGGGGGGTGATTTGGGGGTCCTCTGTGGGGTCCCTTAAGGGAAGGTGTCCCCCTTGCCTGGTGAGGGCAGTATAAAGACCCCCAGGATCTCCCTCACCAGCACCCAAGGGGTGACTCCCCAGATCTGGGTGGCAGGGGGGTGATTTGGGGGTCCCTTATGGTGTCTCTTAAGGGAAGGTGGGAAGGTGTCCCCCTTGCCTGGTGAGGGCAGCAGCAGGACCCTCAAGATGTCCCTCACCAGCACCCAGCGTCTGACTCCCCAGATCTGGGTGGCAGGGGGTGATTTGGGGGTCCCCTGTGGGGTCCTGCCCTGGGGATGAGGTGAGGCCAGGCTCTGAGGGACACAGGGAAGAGGCAGGGCAGTGTCACCACCTGAGGTGGCAGTGTCACCATGCATGGTGACAGTGCCCAGATCCCCCCTGTCCCCCCCCTGGGGCTGGCAGAGTCACTTGGCTGTGTGTAAACAGGCTGTCTGTGCACTTCCACGCCCAAAACCAGCCCGTGGTGGGTCCCACCCCTGCCACAGCACCCATGGTGACACCAAACCCCTTGTCCCACCCTCCCAGCAACCCCTTTTCCCTGGTAACCACCCTTCTCCTCTCTCAGGACTGAGATCTTCTCAGGCAAGACAGTGACACATGAGGACATCAAGTATGAGCAGGCCTGTGTCCTCTACAACCTGGGTAAGGAGCTGGGGAGCCCCTGCACCCCAAGGTGGGAGGGACACCCTTCCCCTCCACCCAGCCTTTGCTCTGAACCTCAGAGGGGTCCCACAGCTCAGTCTGGTTGTCTGTCCTTCCCCCACCCTGTGTGTGCTACCCCAGGGTTGGGTGCTGGGTGCTGCACAAGGGGTCAGATTTGGTTCCTCACCCCAGTGGTGTGTGTCACCCTGAGGAGGCTGTAGTTGGGTTGTAGTGTTACAAGGGCACCTTCATGCTGCTGAAACCCATCCCTGGCATCATGGCCACCCCTTCCAGGGGCTCCCTGTGCTCTCAGATGACCATTTTGGGGTTTAGCTGGACCCCCCCCTGATGCTGGGGAGGTGCCCAGGTCCCTTCTGAGGGGTGTCTGTGGAGTTCCAGGGTGTTCCATACCCACTTCAGCCTTGGTTTCTGATGCCATGCTGGGTGACACACGTGTCACAGGGTGTCCATGGGGTGTGGGCACCCAAACAGGGTGTCCCCTTGGCCACCTTCCCCTGGACTTTTGGCTCTGTGGGAGCTGGGAGGGTGCCTCACCCCACTGAACCCCCATTCTCTCCCCACAGGTGCACTGCACTCCATGCTGGGTGCCATGGACAAGAGGGTGTCCGAGGAGGTAACGCTGCCCTGGCTCTTCCTCCCCTCTTCCTCTCTCCCTTGGGGGTCCCAAGGATTCCTCCTCTGGAACCTGGGGGGTGAAAAGCACCTTCACATCACACACCAGATGTCTGCTGTGACCCAGTGGCACTGCAGAGCTGAGGAGGAGCCACCTCCTCATCCTCATGTCCTTTGAGGAGCCACCCTCCTTGTCCCTATGTCCCTGGAGGAGCCACCTCCTCATCCTCATGTCCCCTGAGGAGCCACCTCCTCATCCTCATATCCCTCAAGGACCCACCTCCTCATCCTCATGTCCCTCAAGGAGCCACCTGCTTGTCCTCATGTCCCTTGAGGAGCCACCTACTTGTCCTTGTGTCCCTCGAGGAGCCACCTTCTCATCTTCATGTCCCTTGAGAGCCACCTCCTTGTCCTAATGTCCCTCAAGGAGCCACCTTCTCATCCTCATGTCCCTCAAGGAGCCACCTCCTCATCCTCATGTCCCTTGAGGAGCCACCTCCTTGTCCTCCAGTCCCTTGAGGAGCCACCTCCTCATCCTCATGTCCCTCAAGGAGCCACCTCCTCATCCTCATGTCCCTCAAGAAGACACCTCCTCATCCTCATGTCCCTTGAGGAGCCACCTCCTGGTCCCTATGTCCCTGGAGGAGCCACCTCCTCATCCTCATGTCCCTCAAGAAGACACCTCCTTGTCCTAATGTCCCTCAAGGAGCCACCTGCTTCTCCCTATGTCCCTTGAGGAGCCATCTCCTCATCCTCATGTCCCTCAAGGAGCCACCTCCTCATCCTCATGTCCCTTGAGGAGCCACCTCCTTGTCCTCCAGTCCCCTTGAGGAGCCACCTCCTCATCCTCATGTCCCTTGAGGAGCCACCTCCTTGTCCTCCAGTCCCTTGAGGAGCCACCTCCTCATTCTCCTGTCCCTCAAGGAGCCACCCCCTCATCCTCATGTCCCTTGAGGAGCCACCTCCTTGTCCCTATGTCCCTTGAGGAGCCACCTCCTCATCCTCATGTCCCTGGAGGAGCCACCTCCTCATCCTCATGTCCCTTAAGGAGCCACCTCCTTGTCCCTATGTCCCTTGAGGAGCCACCTCCTCATCCTCATGTCCCTTGAGGAGCCACCTCCTTGTCCCTATGTCCCTGGAGGAGCCACCTCCTCATCCTCATGTCCCTCAAGGAGCCACCTGCTTCTCCCTATGTCCCTTGAGGAGCCATCTCCTCATCCTCATGTCCCTTGAGGAGCCACCTCCTCATCCTCCTGTCCCTTGAGGAGCCACCTCCTCATCCTCCTGTCCCTTGAGGAGCCACCTCCTCATCCTCCTGTCCCTCAAGGAGCCACCTGCTTCTCCCTATGTCCCTTGAGGAGCCACCTCCTCATCCTCATGTCCCTCAAGAAGACACCTCCTTGTCCTCATGTCCCTGGAGGTGCCACCTCCTCATCCTCATGTCCCTCAAGGAGCCACCTCCTCATCCTCATGTCCCTCCCTGCCCCAGTGTTCCCCCTCCCACTGAGAACTGACACAGCTCATGGCATGCACACTCCGCCCAGAGCTGCTTAGAGCCCTTTGAGCTCCAGTGACTCACTCCCCAGCTGCTTTTTGGGCTCTCAGAGGAGTCAGGAGGCACCAACCCCCTTGAGAAGGGAGGTCCCCACCTTGCTGAGCGCACCCAACACCCATTCTCCACCCTCCCAGGGCATGAAGGTTTCCTGCACCCACTTCCAGTGTGCTGCTGGGGCCTTCACCTACCTGAGGGATCACTTCCCACACTCCTACAGCGTGGACATGAGCCACCAGATCCTCAACCTCAACATCAACCTCATGCTGGTAGGAACTGGGCTCCACCTGGGAGCTACTGGGATGGAGAGAGGGGTGCTGGGAGGAGGGGAAAGTGAGTGTTCCCCTCTTGTCTCTGGCAGGGCCAGGCACAGGAGTGTCTCCTGGAGAAGTCCATGCTGGACAACAGGAAGAGTTTCCTCGTGGCCAGGATCAGTGCCCAGGTGAGAACCTGGGTGACCAGCTCCCTGTAGCACTGGGTGACCAGCTCCCTGTGGCAATGGGGTGACCAGCTCCCTGTGGCACTGGGTGACCAGCTCCCTGTGGCACTGGGTGACCAGCTCCGTGTGGCACTGGGTGACCAGCTCCGTGTGGCACTGGGTGACCAGCTCTGTGTGGCACTGGGTGACCAGCTCCCTGTGGCACTGGGGTCACCAGC
>JAKCOX010000595.1:0-31044 GCA_022605575.1 Laterallus jamaicensis coturniculus | reverse complement strand
GCATGGATCAATCCCTTCACAGGCTGTAGATGGGCTCTGTTCCCTGTCCTTATCATAGAATCCCAGACTGGGCTGGGTTGGAAGGAACCCCAAGGATCCCAGAGCTCCAACCCCCTGCCACAGGCAGGGCCACCAACCTCAGGCCTGGAGCTACACAAGGTTGCCCAGGGCCCCAGCCAACCTGGCCTTGAACACCCCCAGGGACGGGGCACCCACCCCCTCTCTGGGCAGCCTGTTCCAGCCCCTCACCACTCTCTCTGCAAAGAACTTCCCCCCAATCTCTCCTCTCCCCCTTCCCTCCTCCAGCTTCACTCCATCCCCCTTGTCCTGCCAGTCTCTGCCCTTGAACAAGCTGATTCCCCTCCTGTTTCTCTGCTCCCTTCAGGGACTGGCAGGCTGCAATGAGGTCCCCCCACAGCCTTCTCTTCTCCAGGCTGACCCAGCCCAGCTCCCTCAGCCTCTCTCCAGAGGGGAGCTGCTCCAGCCCCCTGAGCATCTCCATGGCTCCTCTGACCCCTCTCCAACAGCCCCACATCTTTCTTGTGTTGGGCCCCAGCTCTGGACACAGGATCCAGCTGGGGCCTCACAGGGCAGAGCAGAGAGGGACAATCCCCTCCCTGTCCCTGCTGCCACCCCTCTGCTGATGGAGCCCAGGATCCCATCCCCCTTCCCAGCTGCCAGAGCACACTGCTGGCTCCTGGGAAGCTTCTCATCCCCCAGAACCCCCAGGTCCTTCTCACAGGGCTGCTCTCCAGGGGCTCTTCTCCCAGTCTGTATCTATGGCTGGGATTCCTCTGGCCCAAGTTTACTCCAGGTTTTCCAGATTTTTCCAGGTTGGATGGGATGAAGAAGTTGATCTGTGGGAAGTGATTTGTTTTCCTCAGTATCTCTGAGCTGATGAACATCACAGCATCCATAGGGCTTGGAAGGGACCTCCAGAGATCGTCAAGTCCAACCCCCCCCTGCCAAATCAGGACAGCTCACACAGGTCCAGATGGGGCTGGAATCTCTCCAGAGGAGGAGACTCCACACCCCCCTGGGCAGCCTGTCCCAGGGCTCTCATGGTTGGGTTCTTCTTTGCCTGTGCAAAGGGAGCTCTTGAGGGAACCTTCATGAGTTTGGGGCTTCCCATGTGCTGCTTTATCCTTTAACTCCAACCCCCCCATGCACATTCCTCCCTGCTGGTACAGCATCACCTTTGGAGCCCATTGGATGCATTCCAGAACTTTCTCTCCTTGCCTCCATCCTCAGTGTTTTCCAGTCCAGCTGCCACCCTTGCCCAGTACAAAACTGGTTTCCCTCCTGTCCCCAGTGAGTTCTTCCAGACAGGTTCTTCCTCTCCAAGTGTGAAGTCCTCCTGTGGGTTCTCAGGTTTTGCTGCCTGTCCCCATCTCTCCTCTGCCTCCTGATTTTGGGGGGTTTCCTGGGGGATCCCCTTCTTCTCCCACTACTGCCTGTCCTCATCCCTCCTCTGCCTCCTGATTTTGGGGGGCTTCTTGGGGGCTCCCCTTCTTCTCCCACTGCTGCCTGTCCCCATCCTCCTCTGCCTCCTGATTTTGGGGGGTTTCCTGGGGGATCCCCTTCTTCTCCCACTACTGCCTGTCCCCATCCCTCCTCTGCCTCCTGATTTTGGGGGGTTTCCTGGGGGATCCCCTTCTTCTCCCACTACTGCCTGTCCCCATCCTCCTCTGCCTCCTGATTTTGGGGGGCTTCTTGGGGGCTCCCCTTCTTCTCCCACTGCTGCCTGTCCCCATCCTCCTCTGCCTCCTGATTTTGGGGGGCTTCTTGGGGGCTCCCCTTCTTCTCCCACTACTGCCTGTCCCCATCTCTCCTCTGCCTCCTGATTTTGGGGGGATTCTTGGGGGATCCCCTTCTTCTCCCACTGCTGCCTGTCCCCATCTCTCCTCTGCCTCCTGATTTTTGGGGGCTTCTTGGGGGCTCCCCTTCTTCTCCCACTGCTCCCCATCTCTCCTCTGTCTCCTGATTTTGGGGGGTTTCTTGGGGGCTCCCCTTCTTCTCCCACTGCTGACTGTCCCCATCCCTCCTCTGCCTCCTGATTTTGGGGGGTTTCCTGGGGGCTCCCCTTCTTCTCCCACCTCTCCCCATCTCCCAGCCATTCCACATCTCTCCCTTTTCCAGGCTCCTTTGAATCCTTCCTGCTCCTTCAGCATCAACAAACTGTCCCTTTGCTTCTGGATGGCCCAAAGTGTCACCTGCCAGATCCAGTCCCTCAAAGGAGCTGGGAATGTTCTGCTCCATGAAACACATGGAAGGCCAACCCTAATTTGGGGTGCATCCAGCATGCCACAGCCAGCCAGACCAAGGAGGGGTCCCCAACTCTCCCAGCCTGGCTTCCCAGCAGAGCTGCTCCAGCTCTTGGATCATGTTTGTGGCTCCTCTGAAGTTCCACATCCTTATTTTGGGGACTCCAGAAGATCATCAAGTCCAACCATCAGCCCTACACCACTGTAACCACTACACCATCTCCCAAATCCCCTCCTCTACCCATTGTTTGAACACCCCCTGGGGATGGTGACCCCACCACCTCCCTGATCCAACCCTTCACCACTCTTTTGGGGAAGGAATTTGTCCCAGTCTCCAATCTGAACCTCCCCTGGCCCAACTGGAGCCCATTCCCTCTTGACCTATGGCTATTTCCTGAGGAGGAGAGGCCAACCCCCACCTCTTTCCACCCTTCCAGCTGCAGTCCTGGCATCCCTTCCCCCTGAATCCCTATCTCCAATGGGTCCCAACCCCAACTTGACCCCCAGCAAGTAGCCCAGCTTCACTTTGGAGGCCAGGAGACCTCAGTTTAACTTCACATCTGGCTTCCAAACCATTCTGGAAGGTCCCCAGAAGGTCCCTGTTGTGTTTCCACACCACTTTCCCTGCTCCTGCAGTGTAAGGAGGGTCTGGAACAGGGACACCAGTGTGGAACCTGCTTCTGGTAGATGGTTCTGGTTTGGTTCTTGGGAGGATTCATTCTCCAGAGGCACTCCAGAAGCTTCAAAGGAAAGGGAATCCCAGAATCCCAAGGTTGGAAAAGACCTTTGAAGATCATCAAGTCCAACCAATCCCATCCTAAGCTAAACCAGATCCCTGAGCACCTCATCTCCCCTCTGTTCAACACCCCCAGGGCTGGGGACTCAGCCCCCTCCCTGGGCAGCCTGTTCAGGAGGAGGGAGGGAGGGAGGGATGGATCGATGGATGGATGGATGGATGGATGGAGAGAAGGAGGGATGGATGGATGGATGGAGAGAAGGAGGGATGGATGGATGGATGGATGGAGAGAAGGAGGGATGGATGGATGGATGGAGGGTGGATGGATGGATGGAGGGTGGATGGATGGAGGGATGGAGGGAGGGATGGATGGATGGATGGATGGATGGATGGATGGATGGATGGATGGATGGATGGAGAGAAGGAGGGATGGATGGAGGGATGGAGGGATGGATGGATGGATGGATGGAGAGAAGGAGGGATGGATGGAGGGATGGATGGAGGGAGGGAGGGAGGGAGGGATGGATGGAGAGAAGGAGGGATGGATGGATGGATGGATGGATGGATGGATGGATGGATGGATGGATGGAGAGAAGGAGGGATGGATGGAGGGGTGGATAGATGGAGGCTGGGATGGAGAGATGGAGGGATGGATGGATGGATGGATGGATGGATGGATGGATGGGGGGATGGATGGGGGGATGGATTGAGAGATGGAGGGATGGATGGATGGAGGGATGGATGGAGAGATGGAGGGATGGATGGAAGGATGGAGGGGTGGATAGAAGGAGGGATGGATGGAGGGATGGAGGGGTGGATAGATGGAGGCTGGGATGGATGGAGGGAGGGAGAGATGGAGGGATGGATGGATGGATGGGGGGATGAATGGAGAGATGGAGGGATGGAGGGATGGATGGAGGGATGGAGGGATGGAGGGATGGATGGATGGATGGATGGATGGATGGGGGGATGGATGGGGGGATGGATGGGGGGATGGATGGATGGAGGGATGGATGGAGAGATGGAGGGATGGATGGAAGGATGGAGGGGTGGATAGAAGGAGGGATGGATGGAGGGATGGAGGGGTGGATAGATGGAGGCTGGGATGGATGGAGGGAGGGAGAGATGGAGGGATGGATGGATGGATGGATGGGGGGATGAATGGAGAGATGGAGGGATGGAGGGATGGATGGAGGGATGGAGGGATGGATGGATGGATGGATGGATGGATGGATGGGGGGATGGATGGGGGGATGGATGGGGGGATGGATGGAGGGATGGATGGATGGAGGGATGGATGGAGAGATGGAGGGATGGATGGAAGGATGGAGGGGTGGATAGAAGGAGGGATGGATGGAGGGATGGAGGGGTGGATAGATGGAGGCTGGGATGGATGGAGGGAGGGAGAGATGGAGGGATGGATGGATGGATGGGGGGATGAATGGAGAGATGGAGGGATGGAGGGATGGATGGAGGGATGGATGGAGGGATGGAGGGATGGATGGATGGATGGATGGATGGATGGATGGATGGGGGGGGATGGGGATGGAGGGGGATGGATGGGGGGATGGATGGGGGGATGGATGGGGGGGATGGTGGGGATGGATGAGATGGAGGGATGGAGGGATGGAGGAGGGATGGAGGGGATGGATGGAGGAGATGGATGGAGGGAGGGATGGATGGAGAGTGGAGGGATGGATGGAAGGATGGAGGGGTGGATGATGGAGGATGGTGGATGGATGGAGTGGAGGAGGGAGGATGGATGGAGGGGTTGGAGGGTGGGAGGGATGGAGGATGGATGGTGATGGAGGGGTGGATGAGGGAGGAGGGATGGAGATGGATGGATGGATGGATGGAGGGAGGAGGATGGATGGGGATGGATGGAGGGGTGGATAGATGGAGGGAGGGATGGAGGGATGGATGGGGGGGATGGAGGGAGGGATGGATGGAGGGGTGGATGGAGGGAGAGAGGGAGGGAGAGATGGAGGGAGGGAGCTAGGGATGGATGGATGGATGGATGGATGGATGGAGAGCAGCCCTGAGGAGAAGGGCTTGGGGGTGCTGGGGGATGAGAAGCTCAACCTGACCCAGCAGTGTGCACTGGCAGCCCAGAAAGCCCCCTGTGTCCTGGGCTGCAGCCCCATCAGGGCTGGGAAAGGGGGATTCTGCCCCTCTGCTCCACTCTGGGACACAGACCCCCCCTGCAGCTGCCTCCAGCTCAGGGGTCCCCAGGGCAAGGGGGACATGGAGCTGTTGGAGTCCTGAGGGGGCCATGGAGATGATGGGAGGGCTGGAGCCCCTCTGCTCTGGAGCCAGGCTGGGAGAGCTGGGCTGGCTCAGCCTGGAGAAGAGAAGGCTGCTTCTGGGGAGAGCTCCCAGCCCCTTCCCATCCCTCAAGGGGCCCCAGGAGAGCTGGAGAGGGGCTGATCCTCAGCTGCAGGAGGGGGATGGAGAGGGGCTGAGAGGCAGAAACCCTTCCTGGGGAGGGGGGATGCCCTGGCACAGGGTGCCCAGAGATTCTCTGTCCAGGTCCCTCCATCTCAGAGGTTCATGGAGAAGTTCTTATTGCTGATTGCAGCCACCCTGAGGGGGTTTTCCAAAAGCTCCATCTTCTTTGGCTTGTGAAGATGGATGTTTGGGTCCTAAGCAGCTCTTCCTTCTCCTGCTGCAGATGACCTGTGTGGAGAAAACAGGCAATGATGAGAAGATGCTGATCAAAATCTTCAGGTGCTTGGGAAGCTGGTTCAACCTGGGGGTCCTGGACAGCACCTTCATGGCAAACAGCAAGTTACTGTCCCTCCTCTTCGAGGTGCTGGTGAGTTTCCCTGGGGATGGGTTGTTGGGGTGGGCTTTGGGTGCCAGGGTGGTGTCTTTTTTCCACCTGAGAGTGAGGGTTGACGTGGTGCTTCCACATAGTGCCTGTGTGAGTGAGGAAGATGAGCTTCATGAGCTTCATCCCTCCCATCTGGAGTAGGAACCCTCTGGTTTCTACCTCCACCAGCTCCCCAGAGCAGGGAGTGGGAAAAGCATCAGGATTGGGAATGCTGGTGGTGGAAACATGATGCTGAGGATGGTTCATTCCCAGTCACTCCCATCACATCCCATTGGGATGGCTCCCTGGGGGCTCCTTGGGGTCGCTGCCCCTTTGCTTCCCCAGGGATTAGGATGGAGCCTCAGGGATGGGGAACAGGATCCAACTGGGAGATCCTGGAAGCCAAAGCTGCTTCCAACCCCTTTCCCAAACCAGGATTTTGGGGAGAGGGGGGTGTGGGGGGTGGGAAATGGAGCTGTAACTCCCACCCCCAGCCTTACCTGAAGATGACGGCGAGGCGGTCCAGCGGCACCGTGGGGTCAGAGGAGAGGCCATTGCTTGGCTCCTGAGACAGCAGCTGGGAAGCCAAGGGGGAAAAAAAGGAGGGAAAAGGGAAGGATTTTGGGAACAGAAGAGGGAATAACAGCTTCCCAGAGCCCAGAACCCATTGCTTTCCTCAAGGGAATCATTGCTCAGCATCACTGAGTATTTGGGATGAGGACAAAGCTGGGCTGGGACCCAGAATTCTCACACATCCCTGGGTTTTTTAGGGATGTGAAATGGGAGTGGTGGGATTTCTCCCTTCCCCCTCCAACCCCAATTCTCCAACCTCAATTCCCAGTTAAACCCAGTTGAGGCTGGGCCATACCTTCTTCAAGGCCATCACCTGTACGGCGCAGAGCTCGCTGAGGCATTCTGAGATCTTTTCCAAAGGCAGCCTGGCCAGGACCAAAGCTGTTCCTGGAAAAGGAGAGGAAAAGAGGTGAAAGAGTGGGAAAAGCATCAGGATTGGGAATGCTGGTGGTGGAAACATGATGCTGAGGATGGTTTGGTCCCAGTCGCTCCCATCACATCCCATTGGGATGATGAGGGGGATTCCTGCTTCTCCAGGGTGAAGGATTTCCCTGCATTGGGATTTTTTTTTGGGGGGGGGTGTTTGAAAGCTGATTGTTGGGTAAATGGGATAGTGGGATGGTTCTGGAGCAGTGGGAAAGGGGGAGAGGATCATCTGGAGGAGATCAGGGCAGGGGAGGTGGATGGGGAGAAGGTCTCCCCTCAGCCTCCTCTTCTCCAGCCTCAACACCCCCAGCTCCCTCAGCTGCTCCTCAGAGGATTTGCCCTCCAGCCCCTTCCCCAGCCTGGTTGCCCTTCTCTGCACTCCCTCCAGCACCTCAATGTCCTTCTGATGCTGAGGAGCCCAGAACTGGACCCAGCACTCCAGCTGCAGCCTCCCCAGTGCCCAGCCCAGGGGCACAATCCCCTCCCCACACCTACTGGCCACGCTGGCTCTGACACAAGCCAGGATGCCCTTGGCCTTCCTGGCCCCCTGGGCACACTGCTGCCTCCTGCTCAGGCTGAGGTCACCCAACACCCCCAGCTCCTTCTCCCAGCAGCTCTCCAGCCAGTCTCCCCCAGCCTGGAGCTCTGCTGGGGGTTCTTGTGTCCCATGGGCAGCACTCTGCCCTTGGCCCTGTTGAACCTCATCCCACTGGTCTCAGCCCAGGGCTCCAGCCTGGCCAGGTCCCTCTGAGGAGCCTCCCCACCCTCAGACAGACCCACACATCCTCCCAGCTCAGTGTCACCCCCAAACTGACTGAGGGAACATCCAATCCCTTCACCCAGGTCACTGATGGAGCTGTTGAACAGAACGAGACCCAGCACCCAGCCCTGGGGACACCACCAGTGCCTGTCCTCACACTGGGATGGCCACCAGCCACCTTCATCCCACAGCCCAGGCTGGTGACAACCATCCCTGGGGTCCCCACCAGTGCCTGTCCTCATGCTGGGATGGCCACCAGCCACCTCTATCCCACAGCCCAGGCTGGTGACAACCAGCATCTCCAGCCCTGGGGACACCACCAGTGCCTGTCCTCATACTGGGATGGCCACCAGCCACCTTCATCCCACAGCCCAGGCTGGTGACAACCAGCATCTCCAGCAGAACCAACCCCCAGCCTTCTCCTCTGTGGTTCAGGTGACTCCAGGAGAAGGTGTGGAGCAGCCAGTGACTCCAGCAGAGGGAACATTGGATCCCTTCACTGGGGATTGAACATCCCCCTTCTCTCTAGACTGACCCATCCCCTCTACTACCATCTCATCCCACATCCCACCACCGAGCTCTCCTCCTCCTCCTCCTTCACCTTCCCCTTCCCCTTCCCTTCCAGCAACAAGACAAGACATCCTCCAACCTCCACGAAGCCGCCTCTGACTGCGTCTGCTCGGCCCTCTACGCCATTGAGAACGTGGAGACCAACCTCCCCTTGGCCTTGCAGCTCTTCCAGGGCGTCCTGACCCTTGAGAGTGCCTATCACATGGCCGTGGCCCGCGAGGACCTCGACAAGTAAGTCCCTCAGGCAGAACCACCATCCTTATCCAGCCCTGGAATCCGTTCTCCAGGGACACATCCCGGGATGTTGCGTTGAGGGGAGGTTTCCTAGGGAGAAGCAGTATTAGAACCTGAGGTTAGGAAGGACCTGAGGTTAGGAGGGACCTGACCTGAAGAAGGACCTGAGTTTGGGAAGGACCTGAGTTTGGGAAGGACCTGACCTGAGTTTGGGAAGGACCTGACCTGAGTTTGGGAGGGACTTGACCTGAGTTTGGGAGGGACCTGATCTGAAGAAGGACCTGAGTTTAGGAAGGACCTGAGTTTAGGAAGGGCCTGACCTGAGGTTAGGAGGGACCTGACCTGAGGTTAGGAGGGACCTGAGGTTAGGAGGGACCTGAGGTTAGGAGGGACCTGAGTTCAGGAGGGACCTGACCTGAAGAAGGACCTGAGTTTGGGAAGGACCTAGATTTAGGAGGGACCTGAGTTTAGGAAGTACCTGAGTTTGGGAAGGACCTGACCTGAGTTTAGGAGGGACCTGACCTGAGTTTAGGAGGGACCTGACCTGAGTTTAGGAGGGACCTGACCTGAGTTTAGGAGGGACCTGACCTGAGTTTAGGAGGGACCTGACCTGAGTTTGGGAGGGACCTGACCTAAGGAAGGACCTGATTTCGGGAGGGACCTGAGTTTGGGAGGGACCTGACCTGAAGAAGGACCTGAGTTTGGGAAGGACCTAGATTTAGGAGGGACCTGAGTTTAGGAAGTACCTGAGTTTGGGAAGGACCAGACCTGAGTTTAGGAGGGACCTGGCCTGAGTTTAGGAGGGACCTGACCTGAGTTTGGGAGGGACCTGACCTGAGTTTGGGAGGGACCTGAGTTTAGGAGGGACCTGAGTTTGGGAAGGACCTGAGTTTGGGAGGGACCTGAATTTAGGTTAGGACCTGAATTTGGTTTTTGTTTCCTTTTTTTACCTCATTTTTACTTTATTTTCCTTTTTTAAACTTTCACTTTTACAATTTGACTTAATTTTTATTTTACTTTAATGTTTTACAACTTTTTTACTTTGTAAAATCTTCATTTTTAAAACCTTACTTTTACTTTATTTTAAACTTTTTACTTTATTTTACTTTTTAAACTTTTATTTTACTTTTTAAACTTTTAAAAACTTTAAAAAACTCTTTTACTTCTTTTTTCTTTATTTTACTTTTTTGACTTTTAAATATTTTTAACTTTATTTTACTATTTCCTTTTGCTTTTTTCAACTTCTAAAAAATGTTAACCTTTTTCACTTAATTTTTTCCTTTTTTTCCCTTTTTTAAACCTTTTTACTTTAATTTTTTCATTTTCCCCTTATTTTAATTTACTTTTTAAACTTTTTTTACTTTATTTTGCTTTATTTTTTATTTGATTGTTACTTACTTTTCCTTTTTAAACTCATTTTTAAACTTTATTTTTCTGTATTTTACCTTTTAAATTTTATTTTACTTGATTTCCTTTTACTTTTTAAAACTTAAAAAAAAATTTTAACTTTGAAACATTCTTTTCCTTTTTTCCTTTATTGTACTTATTTTACTTTTTCACTTTTAAATATTTTTAACATTATTTTACTATTTCCTTTTACTTTCTTTAACTTTTAAAAATTTTAACCTTTTTCACTTAATTTTTTCCTTTTCCCCCCCTTTTTTAAACCTTTTTACTTTAATTTTTTTCATTTTCTCCTTATTTTAATTTACTTTTTAAACATTTTTTACTTTATTTTGCTTTTTTTTATTGTTCATTTTACTTTTTAAACTCATTTTTAAACTTAATTTTATTGTATTTTACCCTTTAAATTTTATTTTATTTCCTTTTACTTTTTAAAACTTTAAAAAAATTTTTTAAAACTTTTAAAAAAACTTTTTAAACTTTTTAAACTTTTAAACTTTTTTTACTTTATTTTGCTTTTTTTGTTTTATTGTTACTTAATTTTACTTTTTAAACTCATTTCTAAACTTTATTTTACTGTATTTTACCCTTTAAATTTTATTTTATTTCCTTTTACTTTTTAAAACTTTTTAAAAAAATTAACTTTTAAAAAATTTTAATCTTTTTCACTTAATTTTTTCCTTATTTTCCTTTTTAACTTTAATTTTTTCATTTTCCCCTTATCTTATTTTACTTTTTCAACCTTTAAACTTTGCTTTAATTTTTTTTTTACTTCATTTTACTTTTTAAGCTTATTTTTTAACTTTTAAACTTTATTTTACTTTTCCAATTTTCTCTTTTTTTACTTTTTAAACTTTTTTAAAGTCTTAATTTTTTTAAACTGTTTCCACTTATTTTTTCCTTTTTTTCCCTTTATTTTACTTATTTTACTTTCTTAAGTTTTAAACTTTATTGGACTCTTTACTTTTTCTTTTTTCAACTTTTTTACAAATTTTAACCTTTTTCACTTAGTTTTTTCCTTTTTTCCTTATTTTCCTTTTAAACTTTGACTTTTTTAAACCATTTGACTTTGATTTTTTCTTTTTCCGCTTTATTTTATTTTTAAAACTTTTTACTTTAATTTGCTTTATTTTTAATTTTATTTTTCCTTCATTTTACATTTTAAACTCGTTTTTAAACTTTATTTTATTTTACTGTATTTTACTTTTTAGTCTTATTTTACTTTATTTACTTTTACTTTTTAAAACTTCTTCATTTTTTAACTTTTAAACTTATTTTTTTCCTTTTTTCTCTTTTCCTTTATTTTCCTTATTTTCCTTTTTACATTTAAACATTTTTAGCTTTATTTTATTTTTCTTTTTTCTCCTTTTTTACAAATTTTAACCTTTTTTCACTTAATTTTTTTCTTTTTTGTTTATTTTCCTTTTTTAAACCTTTTTTCGTTAATTTTTTCATTTCCCCCCATTTTTTTAGTTTACACTTTTTTACTTTATTTTGCTTTATTTTAATTTTTGTTTTATTTTTACTTCATTTTACTTTTTAAACTTATTTCTTTATTTTATTTTACTTTTTAAACTTATTTTGTAACTTTATTTCCCTGTATTTTCCTTTTTAAATTAAATTTTACTTTTTTTGCGTAAACTTTTTAAAACTTCTTCAATTTTTCAAACTTTTTAACTTATTTTTTTCCTTTTTTCCTTTATTTTCCTTATTTTCCTTTTTTACTTTTTAAGTTTTAGCTTTATTTTACTTTTTACTTTTTCTTTTTTCCACTTTTTTACAAATTTTAACCTTTTCCACTTAGTTTTTCCTTTTTTTCCTTATTTTACTTTAAAAAAAAACTTTAACCTTTTTCACTTATTTTTTTCCTTTTTTCCTTATTTTCCTTTTTTACTTTTACTTTCTTAATTTAAAAAATATTTAGCTTTATTTTACTCTCTTTTTTCAACTTTTCAACACATTTTAACCTTTTCTATTTATTTTTTTCCTTTTTTCCTGATTTTACTTTTTTACTTTTAAAAAAATTCACCTTTTTCACTTAATTTTTTCCTTTTTTTCCTTATTTTACTTTTACTTTTTTACTTTTTCAATTTTTTAGCTTTATTTTACTTTTTTCAACTTTTTTTACAAATTTTAACCTTTTCCACTTATTTTTTTCCTTTTTTCCTTATTTTACTTTTTAACTTTTACTTTTTTACTTTTTCAAATTTTTAGATTTTTTACTTTTTTCAACTTTTTTTACAAATTTTAACCTTTTCCACTTAATTTTTTCCTTTTTTCCTTAATTTCCTTTTTTAAAAAAATTAACTTTTTCCACCTAATTTTTCCCTTTATTCCTTATTTTCCATTTTTTAAAAAATGAAACTTTTACGCTTAATTTTTCCCTTTATTCCTTATTTTACTTTTTAAAAAAATGATCCTTTTCCACTTAATTTTTTCCTTTTTTCCTTATTTTCCATTTTTAAAAAAAATTAACCTTTTCCACTTAGTTTTTCCCTTTATTCCTTATTTTCCTTTTTAAAAAAATTAACCTTTTCCACCTAATTTTTTCCTTTATTCCTTATTTTCCATTTTTTAAAAAATGAACCTTTCCCACCTAATTTTTCCCTTTATTCCTTATTTTCCTTTTTAAAAAAATTAACCTTTTCCACATAATTTTTTCCTTTTTTTCCTTATTTTATTTTTTAAAAAAAATTAACTTTTTCCACTTCATTTTTCCCTTTATTCTTTATTTTCCTTTTTTAAAAAAATTAACTTTTTCCACTTCATTTTTTCCTTTTTTCTTTTATTTTTTTTAAAAATGAACCTTTTCCACCTAATTTTTCCCTTTATTCCTTATTTTCCTTTTTAAAAAAAAAACCTTTTCCACTTCATTTTTCCCTTTTTTCCTTATTTTCCATTTTTAAAAAAATTAACCTTTTCCACTTCATTTTCTCCTTTATTCCTTATTTTCCTTTTATTTTTTCCTTGAATTTTCCTTTTCCCTCTTTTATTCCCCCCCCCTTCTTTCCCCCTTTCCCTTTTCCCCCCTTCCTTTTCCTTTCTTCAACTTCACCTTCTCCTTCCCCCCCCATTCCCATCCCATCCCTCCCAGGCAGCACCATCCCCTCCTCACGCTCCCATATCCCAACCATACCCCCCAATCCAGCGGTACATCCCTTCCCCTCAGTGAACAAGCCCAGTCTCACCTTGGACCTTCTCCCTGAGCCATCACACCCTTCATTCATCCCAGTGCACAACGCTGCTCCTCATCCCCTTCCTGGAGCATCTCCCAACACCAAGTCCCTTCAGACCCACCTCCAACGCTGGTCCCGTATGGAAGACCCACTTTCCTGCCTCAGTTTCCCTCATCTCCCTGCTTTTCCTCCCTAGGGTGCTCAATTACTGCCGCGTGTTCACCGAGCTCTGCGAAACCTTCCTAGATAAGATTGTTTGTACACCAGGCCAAGGCCTGGGGGACCTGAGGACGCTGGAGCTGCTGCTGATCTGCGCTGGTCACCCACAGTATGAGGTTGTAACCCCCTCTTTCCTCCCCTAAATCTGGCTCAGACAGAGCAAAGGTGGGACCCCCCCATCCCAAAGCTGTTCTTCTACCCCCTCCTTGGCTGGGCAGAGGGTGAAATACCTCAGGAGAGGCTGATGGGTTGTGAGGAGGACTTGAGAGGACCATCAGAAGGTCCATCAGCAGCGTCAACGCGCTGAACGGGCTCAGCATGGAAGAAACTTAGTTTATTGATTCTATAGAAAACTCTAGAATCTGAAATCAATTCAAGAAAATTCAATTTACTGCTATTAATAAAAAATCAAATCGAAAAGGAAAAAGCCCAAATCTGAAATCTAAACATTTGAAATCTGAAAGAAAAACCTAAAACTCTGCAATTTCAAAGAAGAAACTCCTGAAATCTCAAATTTAAAGGGAGAAAATCTAAAATTTAAAAAAAAATAAATCTCAGATTTGAAAGAAAAACTAAACCCTCAAACTCTAAACTTGGAAATCGAAAAGTCTGACGTTTAGAAATCAAAAATGAAAAAGAAAATCTAAACCCTAAACTTCTAAAACTTAAAATCAGATTATCTAAAAATCTGATATTTGAAATAAGAAAATCTGAACCCTAAACGTCTGAAATTTAAAATCAGAAAGTGAAAATCCTGAAAATCTAATATTTAAAATAAGAAAATCTAAACCCTAAACCTCTTAAAATTTGAAATCAGAAAATCTAAAAATCTAATATTTAGAAAATCTAAACCCTAAAGATCTAATATTTAAAATAAGAAAATCTAAACCCTAAACCTCTAAAATTTAAAATAAGAAAATGAAACCCCTGAAAATCTAATATTTAAAATAAGATCTAAACCATAAACCTCTAAATTTTAAAATTAGAAAATCTAAACCCTAAAAATCTGATATTTAAGAAAATCTAAACCCTAAACTTCTAAAATTTAAAATTAGAAAATGAAAACCCTGAAAATCTAATATTTAAAATAAAATCTAAACCCTAACCCTCTAAAATTTAAAATAAGAAAATGAAAACCCTGAAAATCTAATATTTAAAATAAGAAAATCTAAGCCCTAAACCTCTAACATTTAAAAGAAAATGAAAAACCCTGAAAATCTAATATTTAAAATAAGAAAATCTAAACCCTAAACCTCTTAAAATTTGAAATCAGAAAATCTAAAAATCTAATATTTAGAAAATCTAAACCCTAAAGATCTAATATTTAAAATAAGAAAATCTAAACCCTAGACTTCTAAAGTTTAAAATAGGAAAGTCTAAACCCTAACCCTCTAAAATTTAAAATCAGAAAATGAAAACTCTGAAAATCTAATATTTAAAATAAGATCTAAACCCTAAACCTCTAACATTTAAAAGAAGAAAATGAAAAACCCTGAAAATCTAATATTTAAAATAAGAAAATCTAAACCCTAAACCTCTTAAAATTTGAAATCAGAAAATCTAAAAATCTAATATTTAGAAAATCTAAACCCTAAAGATCTAATATTTAAAATAAGAAAATCTAAACCCTAAACCTCTAAAATTTAAAATAAGAAAATGAAACCCCTGAAAATCTAATATTTAAAATAAGATCTAAACCATAAACCTCTAAATTTTAAAATTAGAAAATCTAAAACCTAAAAATCTGATATTTAAGAAAATCTAAACCCTAAACTTCTAAATTTTAAAATTAGAAAATGAAAACCCTGAAAATCTAATATTTAAAATAAGAAAATCTAAGCCCTAAACCTCTAAATTTTAAAATTAGAAAATCTAAACTCTAAAAATCTAATATTTGAAATAAGAAAATCTGAACCCTAAACATCTAACATTTAAAAGAAGAAAATGAAAAACCCTGAAAATCTAATATTTAAAATAAGAAAATCTACACCCTAAACCTCTTAAAATTTAAAATAAGAAAATCTAAAAATCTAATATTTAGAAAATCTAAACCCTAAAGATCTAATATTTAAAATAAGAAAATCTAAACCCTAAATCTCTAAATTTTAAAATTAGAAAATCTAAAACCTAAAAATCTGATATTTAAGAAAATCTAAACCCTAAACTTCTAAAATTTAAACTTAGAAAATGAAAACCCTAAAAATCTAATATTTAAAATAATAAAATCTAAACCTAAACTTCTAAAATTTAAAATCAGAAAATCTAAACCCTAAACCCCTAAAATTTAAAATAAGAAAACCTAAACCTCTAAAATTTAAAATAGAAGTCTAAAATTTAAATTAAATTTAGGCTAGAAGTCTAAAAATTAAAATTTAAAAGAAGAAAACCTAAAAATCTAATATTTAAAATAAGAAAATCTAGACCCTAAAACTCTAAAATTTAAAATATGAAAATCTAAACCCTAAACCTCTAAAATTTAAAATCAGAAAATGAAAACCCTGAAAATCTAATATTTAAAATAAGAACATCTAAACCCTAAACTTCTAAAGTTTAAAATAGGAAAGTCTAAACCCTAACCCTCTAAAATTTAAAATCAGAAAATGAAAACTCTGAAAATCTAATATTTAAAATAAGAAGATCTAAACCCTAAACCTCTAAATTTTAAAATTAGAAAATCTAAACCCTAAAAATCTGATATTTAAGAAAATCTAAACCCTAAACTTCTAAAATTTAAAATTAGAAAATGAAAACCCTGAAAATCTAATATTTAAAATAAAATCTAAACCCTAGCCCTCTAAAATTTAAAATAAGAAAATGAAAACCCTGAAAATCTAATATTTAAAATAAGAAGATCTAAACCCTAAACCTCTTAAAATTTGAAATCAGAAAATCTAAAAATCTAATATTTAGAAAATCTAAACCCTAAAGATCTAATATTTAAAATAAGAAAATCTAAACCCTAAATCTCTAAATTTTAAAATTAGAAAATCTAAAACCTAAAAATTTGATATTTAAGAAAATCTAAACCCTAAACTTCTAAAATTTAAAATCAGAAAATGAAAACCCTGAAAATCTAGTATTTAAAATAAGAAAATCTAAACCCTAAACCTCTAAATTTTAAAATTAGAAAATTTAAAAATCTAATATTTAAAATAAAATCTAAACCCTAAACCTCTAGAATTTAAAATCAGAAAATGAAAACCCTGAAAATCTAATATTTTAAATAAGAAAATCTAAACCCTAAACCTCTAAAATTTAAAATTAGAAAATGAAAACCCTGAAAATCTAATATTTAAAATACGAAAATCTAAACCCTAAATCTCTAAATTTTAAAATTAGAAAATCTAAAAATCTAATATTTAAAATAAAATCTAAACCCTGAACCTCTAAAATTTAAAATATGAAAACCTGAAATCTAAAAATCTAAAATTTAAAAATAAGAACCCCCAAAATCTAAAAATTAAAATTTAAAAATAAGAAAACCTGAAATCTAAAAGTCTAAAATTTAAAAAGAAGAAAACCCGAAATCTAAAAATCTAAAATTTAAAAATAGGAAAATCCAGAACCTAAAAATCTAAAAAATAAGAAAACCTGAAATCTAAAAATCTAAAATTTAAAAATAAGAAAATCCAAACCCTAAAAATCTAAAATTTAAAAATGGGAAAACCCAGAATATAAAAATCTAAAATTTAAAAATAAGAAAATCCAAAAAATCTAACATTTAAAATAAGAAAATACAAAATCTAAAAATCTAAAATTTAAAAGTAAAGAAAATCCAGAACCTAAAAATTTCAAATTTAAAATAAGAAAATCCAAAATCTAAAAATCTCAAATTTATAAATAAGAACATCCAAACCCTAAAAATTAAAATTTAAAAATGGGAAAACCCAGAATATAAAAATCTAAAATTTAAAAATAAGAAAATGCAAACCCTAAAAATTCAAATTTAAAATAAGAAAACCCCGAATCTAAAAATCTAAAATTTAAAAATTGGAAAACCCAGAATATAAAACCCTAAAATTTAAAAATAAGAAAATAAAAAATCTAAAAATTAAAATTTAAAAATAAGACAATCCAGAACCTAAAAATCTGAAATTTAATAAAACCCAAAAACTAAAAATTAAAATTAAAAAATAAGATAACCTGAAATCTAAAAATCTAAAACTTAAAAATAAGAAAATACAAAATCTAAAGATCTAAAATTTAAAAATGGGAAAACCCATAATATAAAAATCTAAAATTTGAAAATAAAATCCAAAATCTAAAAATTAAAATTTTAAAATGAGAAAATCCAAAATCTAAAAACCTAACATTTAAAATGAGAAAATCCAAAACTTAAAAATCTAAAATTTAAAAAGAAAACCTGAAATCTAAAAATCTAAAATTTCAAAAGAAAATACAAACCCTAAAAATTAAAATTTAAAAATAAGAAACCCCAAAATCTGAAAATTAAAATTTTAAAATAAGAAACCCAAAAATCTAAAAATTAAAATTTAAAAATAAGACAATCCAGAACCTAAAAATCTAAAATTTAATAAAACCCAAAATCTAAAAATTAAAATTTAAAAATAAGAAAACCTGAAATCTAAAAATCTAAAATTTAAAAATAAGAAAATACAAAATCTAAAGATCTAAAATTTAAAAAGAAGAAAATCCAAAACCTAAAAATTAAAATTTAAAAAGAAGAAAATCTAAAGATCTAAAATTTAAAAATGGAAAACCCATAATATAAAAATCTAAAATTTGAAAATAAAATCCAAAATGTAAAAATTAAAATTTTAAAATGAGAAAGTCCAAAATCTAAAACCCTAACATTTAAAATTAGAAAATCCAAAACTTAAAAATCTAAAATTTAAAAAGAAAACCTGAAATCTAAAAATCTAAAATATCAAAAGAAAATACAAACCCTAAAAATTAAAATTTAAAAATAAGAAACCCCAAAATCTGAAAATTAAAATTTTAAAATAAGAAACCCTGAAATCTAAAAATCTAAAATTTAAAAGTAAGAAAATAAAAATCTAAAAATTAAAATTTAAAAATAAGACAATCCAGAACCTAAAAATCTGAAATTTAATAAAACCCAAAAACTAAAAATTAAAATTTAAAAATAAGAAAACCCCGAATCTAAAAATCTAAAATTTAAAAAGAAGAAAATCCAAAACCTAAAAATTAAAATTTAAAAATAAGAAACCCCGAAATCTAAAAATCTAAAATTTAAAAATAAGAAAATCCAAAATCTAAAAATTAAAAGAAAATCCAAACCCTAAAAATCTAATATTTGAAATAAGAAAACCCCAAATCTAAAAATCTAAAATTTAAATATAAGAAAATCTGAAACCTAAAAATTAAAATTTAAAAATGAGAAAAATCTGAAACCTTAAAATTAAAATTTAAAAATGAGAAAACCTGAAATCTAAAAATTAAAATTTAAAAGTAAGAAAATCCAAACCTTAAAAATCTGAAATTTAAGGAGAAAAAAACCCCAAAATCTAAAAATTAAACTTTCAACTGAATAAATCTGAACCCTAAAACTCTGACATTTCGAGTGAGAACCCCTGAACCACCCGGTTCTCCTCCTGTTGGGCTCAGGTGGTGGAGATCTCCTTCAACTTCTGGTACCGGCTGGGCGAACACCTCTACAAGACGGACGACGCCGTCATCCACAGCATCTTCAAAGCCTACATCCAGCGCCTGCTGCACGCGCTGGCCCGCCACTGCCAGCTCGACTCCGACCACGTAAGGCCCCGCGCCCGCACCGCGCTTCCCAGGCCCCGCGGGGTGCCATGGGGAAGCTCCGGGCTCCGTTGGGGTCGTTGGGTTAAACCGCTTCCCGATGGGATGGTGGTTCTTTGAGCGCCGCCTGTTCCCTTCCGCCGCCTGTTCCCTTCCTCCATCGGTTCCCTTCCACCACCTGTTCCCTTCCGCCGCCTGTTCCGCCACTGGTTCCCTTCTTCTGCCTGTTCCCTTCCTCTGCCTGTTTGCTTCTGCCGTCTGTTCCCTTCCTCCATCAGTTCCCTTCCTCCATCAGTTCCCTTCCGCCACCTGTTCCCTTCTGCCGTCTGTTCTGCCACTGGTTCCCTTCCTCTGTCTGTTCCCTTCCGCTGCCTGTTCCCTTCCTCCAGCTGATCCTTTCCGCCACCTGTTCCCTTCCGCCGCCTGTTCCCATCCTCCATTGGTTCCCTTCCGCCGCCTGTTCCCATCCTCCATTGGTTCCCTTCCGCCGCCTGTTCCCTTCCGCCGCCTGTTCCCTTCCGCCGCCTGTTCCCTTCCGCTGCCAGTTCCCTTCTGCTGCCTGTTCCCTCTGCTGCCTGTTCCCTTCCACCACCTGTTCCGCCACTGGTTCCCTTCCGCCGCCTGTTCCCTTCCACCACCAGTTCCTTTCTGCCGCCTGTTCCCTTCATCCACCTGATCCCTTCCTCTGCCTGTTCCCTTCTTCTATCTGATCCTTTCCTCCACCTGATCCCTTCTGCCGCCTGTTCCCTTCCTCCTCCTGATCCTTTCCACCACCTGTTCCCTTCTGTGCCTGTTCCCTTCCACCATCGGTTCCCCTCCGCCGCTGGTTCTCTTCAGCCACCTGTTCCCTTCCACCACCTGTTC
Organism: Laterallus jamaicensis coturniculus; assembly: GCA_022605575.1. NCBI lineage: Eukaryota > Metazoa > Chordata > Aves > Gruiformes > Rallidae > Laterallus > Laterallus jamaicensis. Next base: position 11,273 of record JAKCOX010000595.1, on the reverse strand, counting down.
CCTTCCACCACCTGTTCCCTTCCACCACCTGTTCCCTTCCTCCACCTGTTCCCTTCCACTGCCAGTTCCCTTCCTCTGACAATTCCCTTCCTCTGACAATTCCCTTCTGGGATGGGTGGGAGGTGGGTCCTCTCAGTCTGGGGGTGTCCAGGGGGATCTGCTCCACTTGATCTGAGATGGGTGGAGTGTGGGTGCCCTCAGTCTGAGGGTGTCCATTGGGATCCACTCCCCTTGAACCAGGATGGGTTGGATGTGGGTCCCCCTCAATCTGGGGGTGTCCAGGGGGATCCACCCCCCTGGAACCAGGATGGGTGGGATGTGGTTCCTTTCAATCTGGGGGTGTCCAGGAGGATCTGCTCCCCTTGATCCGGGTGGGGTGGGATGTGGGTCCCCTCAATCTGGAGGTGTCCAGGAGGATCCACTCCCCTTGATCTGGGATGGGTGGGAAGTGGGTGCCCTCAATCTGGGGGATCCAGGGCGATCCACTCCCCTTGAACCAGGATGGGTGGGAAGTGGGTGCCCTCAATCTGGGGGTGTCCATTGGGATCCACTCCCCTTGAACCAGGATGGGTGGGATGTGGTTCCTTTCAATCTGGGGGTGTCCAGGGGGATCGACTCCCCTTGATTTGAGATGGGTAGGATGTGGGTGCCCTCAATTTGGGGGTGTCCAAGGGGATCCATTCCCCTTGATCTGGGATGGGTGGGATGTGGGTGCCCTCAATCTGGGGGATCCAGGGCGATCCACTCCCCTTGAACCAGGATGGGTGGGATGTGGGTGCCCTCAATCTGGGGGTGTCCAGGGGGATCTGCTCCCCTTGATCTGAGATGGGATGGATTTCCCTGAGCTTCTCTCACCCATTTTTCCCACCCCACCCCCTCCCCTCTCTCCCCTCATCTCCCAGGAGGGTGTCCCAGAGGAGACAGATGATTTTGGGGAATTTCGGATGCGGGTCTCGGATCTGGTGAAAGATCTCATCTTCCTGGTGGGATCAGTGGAGTGTTTTGCTCAGGTGGGTTTGGGGGTATCCCATTCTCCCCCCCCTCCTTATCCCACCCAAAGGAATGCCATCACTGCCTCCATGTCTCTTCCCCCCCAGCTCTACGCCACGCTGAAGGACGGGAACCCACCCTGGGAGGTGACAGAAGCCGTGCTCTTCATCATGGCCTCCATCGCCAAGAGTGTTGACCAGTGAGTTGTGAGCCTCTCCCACTGCGGTCCCTCCGGCTGTGGCTCCAGCATCCTCATGGGATCCATTGATCCCAGTGCTGATCCTTCTCCAGGAGCTGTTCCCGCTCCAGCATCCCCATGGGATCCATGGATTTCAGTGCTGATGCTTCTCCAGGAGCTTATCCGGCTCCAGCATCCCCATGGGATCCCTGGATCCCGGTGCTGATCCTTCTCCAGGAGCTGATCCAGCTCCAGCATCCCCATGGGATCCATGGATCTCAGTGCTGATGCTTCTCCAGGAGCTTATCCAGCTCCAGCGTTCCCATGGGATCCATAGATCCTGGTGCTGATCCTTCTCCAGGAGCCGATCCAGCTCCAGCATCCCCATGGGATCCATGGATTTCAGTGCTGATCCTTCTCCAGGAGCTGATCCGGCTCCCGCATCCCCATGTGATCCCTGGATCCCGGTGCTGATCCAGCTCCAGCATCCCCATGGGATCCCTGGATCCCGGTGCTGAACCATCTCCAGGAGCTGATCCAGCTCCAGCATCCCCATGGGATCCCTGGATCCCGGTGCTGATCTGTGTCCAAGAGCTGATCCAGCTCCAGCATCCCCATGGGATCCATGGATCCCGGTACTGATCCCTCTCCAGGAGCTGATCCAGATCCAGCATCCCCATGTGATCCCTGGATCCCGGTGCTGATCCCTCTCCAGGAGCTGATCCAGCTCCAGCATCCCCCTGGGATCCATCAAAATGGGTGCTGATCCTTCTCTGGGAGCTTATCCGGCTCCAGCATCCCCATGGGATCCTTGGAACCCTGTGCTGATCCTTCTCCAGGAGCTGATCCAGCTCCAGCATCCCCATGAGATCCATGAAACCCAGTGCTGATCCATCTCCAGGAGCTGATCCAGCTCCAGCATCCCCATGAGATCCATGAAACCCAGTGCTGATCCATCTCCAGGAGCTGATCCATCTCCAGCATTCCCATGGGATCCCTGGATCCCAGTGCTGATCTGTGTCCAAGAGCTGATCCAGCTCCAGCATCCCCATGTGATCCCTGGATCCCGGTGCTGATCCCTCTCCAGGAGCTGATCCAGCTCCAGCATCCCCATGGGATCCCTGGATCCCTGTGCTGATCCTTCTCCAGGAGCTGATCCAGCTCCAGCATTCCCATGGGATCCCTGGATCCCGGTGCTGATCCTTCTCCAGGAGCCGATCCAGCTCCAGCATCCCCGTGGGATCCCTGGATCCCAGTGCTGCTCCTTCTCCAGGAGCTGACCCAGCTCCAGCATCCCCATGGGATCCCTGGATCCCGGTGCTGATCTGTGTCCAAGAGCTGATCCAGCTCCAGCATCCCCATGGGATCCATGGATCCCGGTACTGATCCCTCTCCAGGAGCTGATCCAGATCCAGCATCCCCATGTGATCCCTGGATCCCGGTGCTGATCCCTCTCCAGGAGCTGATCCAGCTCCAGCATCCCCCTGGGATCCATCAAAATGGGTGCTGATCCTTCTCTGGGAGCTTATCCGGCTCCAGCATCCCCATGGGATCCTTGGAACCCTGTGCTGATCCTTCTCCAGGAGCTGATCCAGCTCCAGCATCCCCATGAGATCCATGAAACCCAGTGCTGATCCATCTCCAGGAGCTGATCCATCTCCAGCATCCCCATGGGATCCCTGGATCCCGGTGCTGATCCATCTCCAGGAGCTGATCCAGCTCCAGCATCCCCATGGGATCCATGGATCTCAGTGCTGATCTGTCTCCAGGAGCTGATCCAGCTCCAGCATCCCCATGTGATCCCTGGATCCCGGTGCTGATCCATCTCCAGGAGCTGATCCAGCTCCAGCATTCCCATGGGATCCCTGGATCCCGGTGCTGATCCTTCTCCAGGAGCTGATCCAGCTCCAGCATTCCCATGGGATCCCTGGATCCCGGTGCTGATCCCTCTCCAGGCGCTGACCGGGTGTCCTTTCCGGCAGGGAGAACAACCCGACGCTGGTGGAGGTGTTGGAGGGGGTGGTCCGTCTCCCGGAGACCGTGCACACCGCCGTGCGCTACACCAGCATCGAGCTGGTGGGGGAGATGAGCGAGGTGGTGGACAGGAACCCCCAGTTCCTGGGTGAGTCACAACCCCCTCGCCCCCCTCTGCCCCCCCCCCCCCAACCCTCCTCCTTCCCCCCTATGTACCCCCTCACCCCCCCTCACCCCCTGATGGCCCCCTCACCCCACCACCACCCCCCCCAGACCCCCTGCTGGGCTCTGTGACCCCCTGATGTCTCCCTGTCCCCCCTGTCCCCCCCAGACCCCTTTCTGGGCTACCTGATGAAGGGGTTGTGTGACCCCCTAATCTCCCCCTGACCCCTCTGTCCCCCCCCCAGACCCCGTGCTGAGCTCTGTGACCCCCTGATCTCCCCCTGACCCCCCTGTCCCCCACCCCAGACCCCGTGCTGGGCTACCTGATGAAGGGCTGTGTGACCCCCTGATGTCCCCCTCACCCTCTGGTCTCCCCCTGACCCCCTGATGTCCCCCTGACCCCCCTGTCCCCCCCCAGACCCCGTGCTGGGCTCTGTGACTCCCTGCTGTCTCCCTGACCCCCTGATGTCCCCCATTCCCCCCCCAGACCCCGTGCTGAGCTCTGTGACCCCCTGATGTCCCCCTGACCCCCTGATGTCCCCCTGACCCCCTGATGTCCCCCTGACCGCCCTGTCATCCCCCCCAGTCCCCATGCTGGGCTCTGTGACCCCCTGATGTCCCCCATTCCCCCCCAGACCCCGTGCTGGGCTCTGTGACCCCCTGATGTCCCCCATTCCCCCCCAGACCCCGTGCTGGGCTCTGTGACCCCCTGATGTCCCCCATTCCCCCCCAGACCCCGTGCTGGGCTCTGTGACCCCCTGATGTCCCCCATTCCCCCCCAGACCCCGTGCTGGGCTACCTGATGAAGGGGCTGTGTGACCCTCTGTTCCCCTGACCCTCCTGTCCCCCTGGCTCCCTGATGTCCCCCTCACCCTCTGGTCTCACCCTGACCCCCTGATGTCCCCCTGACCCCCTGATCTCCCCCTAATCCCCCTGTGTGTGTCCCCCAGACCCCATACTGGGCTCTGTGACCCCCTGATGTCCCCCATCCCCCCCCAGACCCCGTGCTGGGCTCTGTGACCCCCTGATGTCTCCCTGACCCCCCTGTCTCCCCCCAGACCCCGTGCTGGGCTACCTGATGAAGGGGCTGTGTGACCCTCCTGTCCCCCTGGCTCCCTGATGTCCCCCTGACCCCCCGTCATCCCCCCCAGACCCCATGCTGGTCTCTGTGACCCCCTGATGTCCCCCATTCCCCCCCAGACCCCGTGCTGGGCTACCTGATGAAGGGGCTGTGTGACCCTCCTGTCCCCCTGCTGCTCCCTGATGTCCCACTCACCCTCTGGTCTCCCCCTGACCCCCTGATGTCCCCCTGACCCCCTGATCTCCCCCTGACCCCCCTGTCATCCCCCCCAGACCCCGTGCTGGGCTCTGTGACCCCCTGCTGTCTCCCTGACCCCCTGATGTCCCCCATCCCCCCCCAGACCCCGTGCTGGGCTCTGTGACCCCCTGATGTCCCCCATTCCCCCCAAGACCCCATGCTGGGCTACCTGATGAAGGGGCTGTGTGACCCTCCTGTCCCCCTGACCCTCCTGTCCCCCTGGCTCCCTGATGTCCCCCTCACCCTCTGGTCTCCCCCTGACCCCCTGATCTTCCCCTAATCCCCCTGTGTGTGTCCCCCAGACCCTGTGCTGGGCTCTGTGACCCCCTGATGTCCCCCTGACCCCCCTGTCCCCCCCCAGACCCCGTGCTGGGCTCTGTGACCCCCTGATGTCTCCCTGATCCCCCTGTCTCCCCCCAGACCCCGTGCTGGGCTACCTGATGAAGGGGCTGTGTGACCCTCCTGTCCCCCTGGCTCCCTGATGTCCCCCTGAGCCCCCGTCATCCCCCCCAGACCCCGTGCTGGGCTCTGTGACCCCCTGCTGTCTCCCTGACCCCCTGATGTCCCCCATTCCCCCCCCAGACCCCGTGCTGAGCTCTGTGACCCCCTGATGTCCCCCTGACCCCCCTGTCATCCCCCCCAGTCCCCATGCTGGGCTCTGTGACCTCCTGATGTCCCCCATTCCCCCCCAGAACCCGTGCTGGGCTCTGAGACCCCCTGATGTCCCCCATTCCCCCCCAGACCCCGTGCTGGGCTCTGTGACTCCCTGATGTCCCCCTGACCCCCTGATGTCCCCCATTCCCCCCCAGACCCCGTGCTGGGCTACCTGATGAAGGGGCTGTGTGACCCTCCTGTCCCCCTGGCTCCCTGATGTCCCCCTGACCCCCCGTCATCCCACCCAGACCTCATGCTGGGCTCTGTGACCTGCTGATGTCCCCCATTCCCCCCCAGACCCCGTGCTGGGCTCTGTGACCCCCTGATGTCCCCCATTCCCCCCCAGACCCCGTGCTGGGCTCTGTGACCCCCTGATGTCCCCCATTCCCCCCCAGACCCCGTGCTGGGCTCTGTGACCCCCTGATGTCTCCCTGATCCCCCTGTCCCCCCCCAGATCCCATGCTGGGCTCTGTGACCCCCTGATGTCCCCCATTCCCCCCCAGACCCCGTGCTGGGCTACCTGATGAAGGGGCTGTGTGACCGGCGCCTGGCCTCGGCCGCAGCCAAAGCCATCCACAACATCTGCTCCGTGTGCCGGGACCACATGGCCCAGCACTTCACAGGGCTGCTGGAGATTGCCCGTGCCCTGGACTCCTTCACCCTCTCTCCAGAAGCTGCTGTGGGCCTCCTGAAGGGTATGGATGGGGGAAAAAGGGGGTTTTTTGGGGGTGAGATGGGGAGTGACACCGTTTCTCAGAGAGTTCTGGGGGAGAAACTGGGCCACCGATCAGCTGGACTTGGTGGGTCTTCAGCTGGGGAAAGAACTGGAGGGTGGTTGGGCTCAAAGAGGGGTGGGGGAATGGAGATGGAGCCAGCATGAGGATGGGCAGTGGTGAGGCTGGGTGATGGGTCCAGTTAATCCAGGGCTGGTGCTGATCTACTCCTTCTCCTGGAGTCACCTGAGCCACACAGGAGAAGGTTGGGGGTTGGTTCTGCTGGAGATGCTGGTTGTCACCAGCCTGGGCTGTGGGATAAAGGTGGCTGGTGGCCATCCCAGTGTGAGGACAGGCACTGGTGTCCCCAGTGCTGGTTGTCACCAGCCTGGGCTGTGGGATGAAGGTGGCTGGTGGCCATCCCAGTGTGAGGACAGGCACTGGTGGTGACCCCAGGGCTGGGTGCTGGGTCTGGTTCTGTTCAACAGCTCCATCAGTGACCTGGGTGAAGGGAGCTGATGGTCCCTCAGCCAGTTTGGGGGTGACACTGAGCTGGGAGGATGTGTGGGTCTGTCTGAGGGTGGGGAGGCTCTTCAGAGGGACCTGGCCAGGCTGGAGCCATGGGCTGAGACCAGTGGGATGAGGTTCAACAGGGCCAAGGGCAGAGTGCTGCACATGGGACACAAGAACCCCCAGCAGAGCTCCAGGCTGGGGGAGACTGGCTGGAGAGCTGCTGGGAGAAGGAGCTGGGGGTGTTGGGTGACCTCAGCCTGAGCAGGAGGCAGCAGTGTGCCCAGGGGGCCAGGAAGGCCAAGGGCATCCTGGCTTGTGTCAGAGCCAGCGTGGCCAGTAGGTGTGGGGAGGGGATTGTGCCCCTGGGGCTGGGCACTGGGGAGGCTGCAGCTGGAGTGCTGGGTCCAGTTCTGGGCTCCTCAGCATCAGAAGGACATTGAGGTGCTGGAGGGAGTGCAGAGAAGGGCAACCAGGCTGGGGAAGGGGCTGGAGGGCAAATCCTCTGAGGAGCAGCTGAGGGAGCTGGGGGTGTTGAGGCTGGAGAAGAGGAGGCTGAGGGGAGACCTTCTCCCCATCCACCTGCCCTGCCCTGATCTCCTCCAGATGATCCTTTCCCCCTTTCCCACTGCTCCAGAACCATCCCACTATCCCATTTACCCAACAATCAGCTTTCAACCCCACCCCCCCCCTCCCCCAAATCCCAATCCAGGGAAATCCTTCACCCTGGAGAAGCAGGAATCCCCCTCATCATCCCAATGGGATGCGATGGGAGCGGCTGGGACCAAACCATCCTCAGCATCATATTTCCACCACCAGCATTCCCAATCCTGATGCTTTTCCCACTCTTTCACCTCTTTTCCTCCCCTTTTCCAGGAACAGCTTTGGTCCTGGCCAGGCTGCCTTTGGAAAAGATCTCAGAATGCCTCAGCGAGCTCTGCGCCGTACAGGTGATGGCCTTGAAGAAGGTATGGCCCAGCCTCAACTGGGTTTAACTGGGAATTGAGGTTGGAGAATTGGGGTTGGAGGGGGAAGGGAGAAATCCCACCACTCCCATTTCACATCCCTAAAAAAACCCAGGGATGTGTGAGAATTCTGGGTCCCAGCCCAGCTTTGTCCTCATCCCAAATACTCAGTGATGCTGAGCAACGCTTCCCTTGAGGAAAGCAATGGGTTCTGGGCTCTGGGAAGCTGTTATTCCCTCTTCTGTTCCCAAAATCCTTCCCTTTTCCCTCCTTTTTTTTCCCCTTGGCTTCCCAGCTGCTGTCTCAGGAGCCAAGCAATGGCCTCTCCTCTGACCCCACGGTGCCGCTGGACCGCCTCGCCGTCATCTTCAGGTAAGGCTGGGGGTGGGAGTTACAGCTCCATTTCCCCCCCCCAACACCCCCCTCTCCCCAAAATCCTGGTTTGGGAAAGGGGTTGGAAGCAGCTTTGGCTTCCAGGATCTCCCAGTTGGATCCTGTTCCCCATCCCTGAGGCTCCATCCTATTCCCTGGGGAAGCAAAGGGGCGGCAACCCCAAGGAGCCCCCAGGGAGCCCTGGAGCCCCTAAGGAGCCCCCAGGGAGCCCCCAGGGAGCCCCTAGGGAGCCTCCAAGGAGCCCCCAAGGAGCCCCCAAGGAGCCCCCAAGGTGCCCCTAGGGAGCCCCAGGGAGCCCTGGAGCCCCCAGGGAGCCCCTAGGGAGCCCCAGAGCCCCCAGGGAGCCCCCAAGGAGTCCCCAGGGAGCCCCCAGGGAGCCCCCTTAACCCCCCTCTGTTCCCCACAGACACACCAACCCCATCGTGGAGAATGGACAGATCCACCCGTGCCAAAAAGTCATTCAGGAGGTGAGGTCCCACCCTTCCAGGGGGTTATTCCCCCTTCCAGGGGGGGTTATTTCCCCCTCCCCAAACTTCAGCGGGGAGACAACGCGGGGCTGGCGTGTCGTGGCCGTGTCTGCCCCTTCCCCCTTCCCCCTTCCCCCTTCCCCCTTCCCCCTTCCCCCTTCCCCCTTCCCCCTTCCCCCTTCCCCCCTTCCCCCTTCCCCCTTCCCCCTTCCCCCTTCCCCCTTCCCCCTTCCCCTTCCCCTTCCCCCTTCCCCCTTCCCCCTTCCCCCTTCCCCCTTCCCCCTTCCCCCTTCCCCCTTTTCCCTTTTCCCTTCTCCCTTCCCCTCACCCTTTCCTTCCCCTCACCCTTTCCTCACTCTCCTCCTACTCCCCCTCCTCCTTCCCCTCCTCCTTCCCCTTCCCCTCCCACTCCTCCTTCCCCTCCCCCTTTCTTCCCCCTTCCCCCTTCCCCTTTTCCCTTCTCCCTTCCCCTCACCCTTTCCTCACCCTCCTCCTTCCCCTCCTCCTTCCCTTCCCCTCCCACTCCTCCTTCCCCTCCCCTTCTCCTCCCCCTTCTCCTTCCCCTTCCCCTCCCCCTTTCCTTCTCCCTTTCCTCCCCCTCCCCCTTCCCCTCCCTCTCCCCCTTCCCCTCCCTTCCCCTTCCTTTTCCCTTCCCCTTTTCCCTTTTCCCTTCCCATTCCCCCTCCCCACCCCCTCCCCTAACACCAGCCCCCAACCACCCCCCTCTCCCCTTCCCCACCCCCCCCCCCCCCAATCCCACTCCCTCCTCCACAAACCCATACCACAACTCCATCCCCCAACCCCCCTCCCCATTCCCAAGGTACCAAAGGATTTAGATGTTGGGGATCCCCCCCATCCCTTTTTAACCCCCCAAACCCTCTTTATCCCCCCCTAACCCCCCCCCCCCCCCATCCCCAGATCTGGCCCGTGCTGTCAGAGACCCTGAACAAACACAGTGCCGATAACCGCATCGTGGAGCGGTGCTGCCGCTGCCTGCGCTTCGCCGTGCGCTGCGTGGGGAAGGGCTCTGCTGCTCTGCTCCAGCCCCTGGTCACACAGGTAAACTGGGGGGAGGACACCCCCACACACACCCCTACACAACCCCCAGCCCTGGGAAAGCCTCGCTGACACCATTGGGAAAAGCCCCAGGGTCTTGGGGAGCCCCCCTGTTAATGTCTGGGGAGCAGAGAGCTCCTCACACCCCCCCTCCAGAACCCCCATCCCTGGAAAAGCCTCGCTGACACCACTGGGAAAAGCCCAGAGTCTTGGGGAGTCCCCCTGTTAAGAGCAGAGAGGTTGTCCCCTCAACACCCCCCTTCTCCTGAACCCCCATCCCTGGAAAGCCCCCACAGTCTTGGGGAGTCCCCCTGTTAATATTTGGGGGGCAGAGAGCTCCCCCTCCTCTTCCTCCAGAACCCCCATCCCTGGAAAGCCCCCATGGTCTTGGGGAGTCCCCCGGTTAATATTTGGGGAGCAGAGAGCTCCTCACACCCCCCTCCAGAACCCCCATCCCTGGAAAGTCCCCCATGGTCTTGGGGAGCCCCCTTGTTAATATTTGGGGAGCAGATAGCTCCCCCTCCTCTTCCTCCAGAACCCCCATCCCTGGAAAGCCCCCATGGTTTTGGGAAGTCCCCCTGTTAATATTTGGGGAGCAGAGAGCTCCCCCTCCTCTTCCTCCAGAACCCCCATCCCTGGAAAGCCCCTACAGTCTTGGGGAGCCCCCCTGTTAATATTTGGAGAGTCCCCCTGTTAATATTTGGGGAGCAGAGAGCTCCCCCCCCACACACCCCTCCAGAACCCCCATCCCTGGAAAAGCCTTGCTGACACCACTGGGAAAAGCCCCCATGGTCTTGGGAAGTCCCCCTGTTAATATTTGGGGAGCAGAGAGCTCCCCATCATCTTCCTCCAGAACCCCCATCCCTGGAAAGCCCCCATGGTCTTGGGGAGTCCCCCTGTTAATATTTGGGGAGCACAGAGCTCCCCCCACACCCCTCCAGAACCCCCATCCCTGGAAAGCCCCCCACAGTCTTGGGGAGTCCCCCTGTTAAAAGCAGAGAGCTCCTCACACCCCCCTCCTCCTCCAGAACCCCCATCCCTGGAAATCCCTCATGGTCTTGGGGAGTCCCCCTGTTAATATTTGGGGAACAGAGAGCTCCCCCTCCTCTTCCTCCAGAACCCCCATCCCTGGAAATCCCCCATGGTCTTGGGGAGTCCCCCCGTTAATATTTGGGGAGTCCCCTTGTTAATATTTGGGGAGCAGAGAGCTCCCCCTCCTCTTCCTCCAGAACCCCCATCCCTGGAAATCCCCCATGGTCTTGGGGAGCCCCCCTGTTAATATTTGGGGAGGCCCCCTGTTAATATTTGGGGAGCAGAGAGCTCCCCCACACACCCCCCTCCAGAACCCCCATCCCTGGAAAAGCCTTGCTGACACCACTGGGAAAAGCCCCCATGGTCTTGGGGAGTCCCCCTGTTAATGTCTGGGGAGCAGAGAGCTCCCCCTCCTCTTCCTCCAGAACCCCCATCCCTGGGGAGCCCCCCTGTTAAGAGCAGAGAGGTCCCCCCAACACCCCTCTCCAGAATCCCCATCCCTGGAAAGCCCCCATGGTCCTGGGGAGTCCCCCTGTTAATATGTGGGGAGTCCCCCTGTTAATATTTGGGGAGTCCCCCTGTTAATATGTGGGGAGCAGAGATCTCCCCCTCCTCTTCCTCCAGAACCCCCATCCCTGGAAAGCCCCTACAGTCTTGGGGAGCCCCCCTGTTAATATTTGGGGAGCCCCCCTGTTAATATTAGGGGAGTCCCCCCATTAATATGTGGGGAGTCCCCCTGTTAATATTTGGGGAGTCCCCCCCATTAATATGTGGGGAGCCCCCCTGTTAATATTTGGGGAGCACAGAGCTCCCTTGGATCACAGAATCCCAGCCTGGGCTGGGTTGGGAAGGATCCCAATG
>JAKCOX010000594.1:0-31276 GCA_022605575.1 Laterallus jamaicensis coturniculus | reverse complement strand
AGGAGGGAGGATGAGCTGGGCTGGGAGGTCAGTGGGACACCTGAGGACACCGGGACACCCTGAGGACACCCAGGGGGGCAGAAGGGCACCCAGGGGGATGTGAGGGAGGATGAACTGGGCTGGGAGGGCAGCAGGACACCTGAGGACATCAGGACACCTGAGGGCACCGGGACACCCTGAGGATACCCAAGGGGATGTGAGGGAGGATGATCTGGGCTGGGAGGGCAGTGGGACACCTGAGGACACCGGGACACCCTGAGGGACACCCAGGGAGACAGGAGGGCACCCAAGGGGATTGTGAGGGAGGATGAGCTGGGCTGGGAGGGCAGCAGGACACCCTGAGGACATCAGGACACCCTGAGGGCACGGGGACACCCTGAGGACACCCAGGGGGATGTGAGGGAGGATGAGCTGGGCTGGGGGAGCAGCAGGACACCCTGAGGGCACCCAGGGGGGCAGGAGGGCGCCCAAGGGGATGTGAGGGAGGATGAACTGGGCTGGGAGAGCAGTGGGACACCCTGAGGACACCCTGAGGACACCCAGGGAGACAGGAGGGAGGATGATCTGGGCTGGGAGGGCAGCAGGACACCCTGAGGGCACCCTGAGGACACCCAGGGAGACAGGAGGGAGGATGATCTGGGCTGGGAAGGCAGCAGGAGGCCAGGGGAAGAGGAAGCAGGCCAGGCTGGGTTGTGGTTAGCCATAAAGCCAGGGAACAGCCCTGGCCAGGTGCTGAGCAGGAGGGGAGGGGAGCGGCGCTGATAACACCCAGGGCTTTATCACCACCGCCCCCAGGCTGCTCCCCGGGGCTGGGCACCCACCACCCACCGTGGACGTAGAGGGTGAAGTATTGATCCTGCAGCTCCCCCGGGTGGCAGCCTGATCCTGGCCCCGTAGCGCCCCGCGTCGCCCCCCCGCAGCGCCCCGACCCGCAGCGCCGTCCCGTTCACCAGCTCCAGCCGCCCCCGGAACTGGTCCTGGGGGTTGGGTCTCTGGAAGCCCCCCCGGCCCCACTCTGCCAGCTGGATGGTGGCTCCGGCGCCGCTGGAGAAGCTCCACTCGATCTCCTTCACCGTCCGGTTGGGGGGCAGCTCCGGGGCCAGCAGCACCGACCCCCCAGGATGCTGTGCACCCGCCGGGGCTCAGCAACGGGGGTGCCTGGGCAGGGACAGGGGGAGTTTGGAGGAGGGAGACTCCCCACTGGTCCCCCCAGCAGAGCCCCCTCCTCTCTGAAACCATGGGAGAGGCTGTCACAGCCCCCCCCTGCCGAGGGGAGGGAGGGATGGAGGAGGGATGGATGGAGGGATGGAGGGAGGGATGGAGGGAGGGAGGAGGGAGGGATGGATGGAGGGAGGGAGGAGGGATGGAGGGATGGAGGGAGGGAGGGGAGGGATGGAGGGATGATGGATGGAGGGATGATGGATGGAGGGATGGATGAGGGATGGATGGAAGGAGGGATGGAGGGTGGGATGGAGGGATGGAGGGAGGGATGGAGGGAGGATGGAGGGAGGGATGGAGGGAGGGATGGAGGGATGATGGAGGGATGGATGGAGGGAGGATGGAGGGAGGGATGGAGGGATGGAGGGATGGAGGGATGGAGGGATGGAGGGATGGAGGGAGGAGGGATGGAGGGAGGGATGGAGGGAGGGATGGAGGGAGGGAGGAGGGAGGGATGGATGGAGGGATGGAGGGATGATGGATGGAGGGATGGAGGGATGGAGGAGGAATGGAGGGGGGGATGGAGGGACAGCCAGCCAGCCGCCTGCCCATGCTGCAGGGCCCATCCTGCCCCCCCAGCTCGTGGGCTGCTGGCTTCCTGCTCGCCCCGTGGCCGCTCTGGCCGCGGTCCCCGCTCCCTGCAGCCGCCGGGGCTGGTGCAGAGGAAGAGGAGGCGAGAGGAACCCGCCGCCCGCACACCGCCCCCGGGCGGCGGCGGCGTGTTGGGGAGGAGGGGGGGGGTTGGGGGGGGGTTTGTCCACCCCATCACGCGAATGCAAGGGCCCTGGACACCCCCTCACTCATCCCCTGGGGTGGGGGGGTACCTGGGTTTGCTTGGGTGCTGGGGGGGATGCTGCGCCCCATGATGAAGGGCAACTGCTGTGTCCCAGCCAGCCCTGGATCACCCCCCCGGGGGGGGGTTGTGCTTAAAAACCGGGTGGCCCCCAGCCCCTTCCCACCCATTGCACCCCTCAGGCGTGTTCCCCAGCGCCCCCAGCAGCCGCCCAACGAGCCCCCCCACCCCCCAAGGAAGCAGGCACGCGGCGGTGATGCTGCTGCAGCGCCCGGAGCAAGCCCAGGACCAAGCCCCCCTTCAGCCTCCCTCTTCCTCCTCGTGGAAACAACGAGGGGAGGGGGGACAGCAGGATAACACCCCCTCCCCACCTTCCTCCCCGGCTCCCCAGCCTCTGTTCCCCCTTCTCCCATCCCTGGCTGAGCAGAGCACCCGGCAGCCGCCCCGGGGCAGAAGAAGGAGCCAACAGCCCCAAGCACCAGCCCTGGGGTCCCAGCCACGGGGGGGCCCTACACCTCTTGGGGGGGCTCTAAATCTCTTGGGGGGGGGCTAAACCCCTTGGGGAGACCCTAAACCTCTTTGGGGGGGCCCTAAACCCCTTGGGGAGACCCTAAACCTCTTTGGGGGGCCCTAAACCTCTTGGGGGGGGCTCTAAACCTCTTGGGGGGGGCCCTGAACCCTTTGGGGGACCCTAAACCTCTTGGGGGGCCCTAAACCCTTTTGGGGGTCTGATTTTATTGCAGCAGTAAAGTGAGGAGGGGAAAGACTGGGCATCAACCCTCATGGCTTCCCCCATCAGCCCCAAGCAAGGAGCCTTGGACCCCCCTGGACCCCCTGGACCCCCCTGGATCCCCCCTGGATCACCCCCCCCCCAACTCCAGGGACCTGCCCAGTGTCCCAGCTCCTCTGCAGAGGGGAATCCCTGCTCTCAGCCCTGAAGTTCCTCAGGATTCCCAACCCCAGGGTGAGCTGCCTGGGGCTTGGGACCCAGAGGTGTGTTCCCCCCACCCATCACCCAAAACGGGGGTCCAGGTAAATGGGGGCCCCAGGTAAGTGGGGGAGATAGATGGGGTCCCAGATAAATGGGGGTTGCAGGTGAAGGGGGGTCCCAGAATAAATGGGGGTCACAGATAAATGGGGGGCCCAGATAAATGGGGGTCACATAAATGGGGGGTCCCAGGTAAATGGGGAAGATAAATAGGGGTCTCAGGTAAATGGGGGTGCCAGGTAAAGGGGGGTGCCAGGTAAAGGGGGGGTGCCAGGTAAAGGGGGGTCCCAGGTAAAAGGGGGGTCCCAGGCAGAAGGGGGATCACGAGCAGCGCAACACCCCACGCCCCCCCTCCCAGCGAGGTCTCTGCCCTCCCCTCCTGCCTACCTGTGAGCAGAAGGGCCAGCAGCAGGCAGGTGGGGGGCCCTGGGTGTGGGGGTGCCACCCCCATGGCCCCAGCGCTGCGATCTCCAAGCGCCGCTCTGGGGGCCGGGCGCTTGGCTGGCGTGTGACATGCAAAGCAGGGAGTGGTGGGGACATGGCTGATGGGCCATGGGCTGACCATGGGTTGGGCTGGGGGGGGGTGACTCTCACCCTCCCTGCACCCAGAAGCTCTGGGGCTGCTCTCTGCTCCCCAGCCCTTGTTTTTTCACCCTCCCCCCACCCCCCTACCTTGGGGTGCGTTAACTGAAGGAGCCGGATGCTGCCTGGTGGTGCTCAAGGCTGGGTAAATAATAACAGCTGGGCTGGGGGCCTGGCTGGTGCAGCGCCCAGTACGCCCAGTATAAGGACAAACCCTCCATCCCCACCCCAGGGACACCGTGGGGCGGCTGCTCCTCCCTGGGAGGCTGTAGCCTGGCTTCAGCTTGAGGACAGAGGGTCCCAGTGGGTCCTGGTTGGGCTGCCAGGTGGATCCCAGTTCCCCTCAGGCTGGGGCTGGGCTGGTTTTCTCCCCATGAGGTGTTTTAGCTGACCCCCCCCTCCCCACCACCACCACCCTCCTCCCCCAGCAGGAGACCCAGCAAAGAGAAGCAGGTCAGCGGGGTGGACCCTGTCCCCCTGTCCCCATCCCCACGGTGGGTGTCACCCGTCACCCTGTCCCCGGCTGCGATGGATGCTCAGGCTGTAAATACACCCCACCCCCCCTACCCCAGCCCAAGCTAACCCAGCCCCCCCCCCAGGTGTCGGGGGGGGAAATGTGGGGGCTGCTCAGGCCCTGTCAGCACCCACAGCACCAGCGGAGGTCACGTTGCTGCTGCCTTTCCGAAAGGGGAAGCGAGAGGCGGCCGCGTCGCCCTCGGCGCCTGGGGGGGGTGCAGGGGGGGTGCAGGGGGGGTGCTGCCTGGGGGGGGTTATTTCAGGGTGCAGCCCCAAACCGGGGTGGTTTTACACAGCCCTGGGATGCAGCTGAGGGTGGGTGGGGGGAGAGAACAGGGGTGCACACGCCTCCCCACGCCTCTGTGTGTGTGTGTGTGTGTGCTCACACGCGTGTGCCTGTGCCCCCCCCCACCCCCCCTTTCCTCTGAGCCCCCCCTCTGATCTCACCAACATTTATTAATTGCTCTTTGTTTACAGCAGTGGGAGGACGCAGGCAGTGGGACACCCACCCCCCCCTCTGTCACGACGCTGCGCAGGCAGCAGCTGTTTGGGGGGGGGAGGATGGAGGGGAGGGGGGTGGGGGGGGGGTAGGGGGGAGGGAAGTGGGGCTGCTTCTCTGTGGATCCGTGTGGGTGACGGTCCCTTCTGAGTCCCTCTGTGGCTCTGGAGTCCGTTGTGGAGGAGACATGTGGGATGGGGCTGGGGGGGACGCCCCAGGGGGTGTGTGTGTCCCCCCCCTTCTATGTCCCTGTGGCAGTGATGAAGGGGGGGGCAGGTCCAGCCTTTGACCCACAGAGGGTCCCTGCGAGGCCCTGGGGGGTGCTGGAGGTTGGGGAGGGGGGGTGCTGGGGAGGATACGGGGTGGGGGGGTCTCATCCTAGACCTGCAGTGCTGTGCTGAAGCCACAGAGCACCCCCCACCCCAGCACCAGGGTGTGCCCCCCGTCCTCCCCAGTGCCCCCAACCCCGGCCAAGCCCCTGCTGGCAGAGGTGACCCCTGGGGTTCCCCCCACCCAGGGGCACCCAGGGTCTGCAGAGGGTCCCCAGGGGCACCCAGGGTCTGCAGAGGGTCCCCCAGCGCCGCCACCACTCGTCCCAGCCGGGGGGTCCGGGGTCCCACTCCCCAAAGAGTGTCGGAGGGCGTCACACAGGGAGGAGGGGGAGAGGAGGGTGGGGAGGAGGGGGAGAGGAGGGTGGGGGAGGAGGTGTGGGTCCGGCTCACCCCGCGCCGGGGGCTGCAGGGGTGGGATTTGGCACACGACGCACGTCACAGCCCTTCCGGGACGTCCCGCTGCTCCGGCTCTGCGGGGACCTGCGGGGCAGCTGGAGGTTGGGAGGTGGGGGGGGGGAGGGTCCCCACAGGCAGCCCCCCCTCACCTGGCAGCGGCCCCCTTCTGGGGACACCCCCCACCCCGCACCTGAGGCCTATGTCACCTCCTCGGCCGTGTCCTCTGGCGCCCTGTGGATCTGCTCGTAGGCCGTGGGCACCGGGGCTTTCTGCAGTGGGCCCTGCTCCTGGGCCTGCTCCTGGGCCTGCTCCTGGGCCTGCTCCTGGGCCCTGCTCCTGCCTCTGCTCCTGGGCCTGCTCCTGGGCCTGCTCCTGCCTCTGCTCCTGGGCCTGCTCCTGGGCCTGCTCCTGGCTATTTTTCGGGGTGACTGAGGCCCTGCAGTGGAAATTGGGGGGCTGGTGAGGGGACCCACCAGCCTCTCTTGCCTCCCCTTGATCAGGGGACCCCCCCCCCCCCATGGGATGCTCTGCCCTGGCACAGAGCCCGGCCTGCACCCATGGGTGTCCCGTGGGGACCCTGCTGTGTGGGGACCCCCAGCATGGCCGGGACCCCCCCCAGTATGGCCATGACCCCCCCCAGCATGGCCGGGACCCCCCGCAGCATGGCTGGGAGCCCTGATGTACCCAGGACCCCCTGGGCACGGCTGGGACCCCCCCTGGTGTTGTTGGGACCTCAGTGTGGACAAGACCCCAGCATGACCAGGACTCCCAGTTTGGCCAGCACCCCCCAGTGTGGCTGGGACCCCCAGCACTGCCGTGACCCCTGGCACTGCTGGGACACCAGGATTGGTGATTCCAGCATGACCAAGACCCCCAGTGTGGCTGGGACCCCCCCCCAGCACGAGCAGGGCCCCCAGCACAGCCCCCCCAGTGTGGCTGGGACCCCCCCAGCACGAGCAGGGCCCCCAGCACAGCCCCCCCAGTGTGGCTGGGACCCCCAGCACAGCCCCCTCGCCCCGGGCAGCAGCCCCCAGCCCCCGGGGGCCTCACCTGGTCATTACCTTCCGGGGGGCTCCGGCGCACGATCTCAGCGTACTGGGGGTCTGAGGGGGCTCTCCTCAGCGGGCACCGTGGGGGGTGGCAGCTGCAGGGGAGGAGGTGGGGGTGTCGAGGGATGCTGGGGAACACCCCCAGCCCCTCAAAGCCCCAGCAGCTCTCAGGGCTGGGGGGGCGGGGGGGGGGGGGCTTGACTTGCCTGGGTCTGCTGCCTTCTCACTGTTCATCCTCCAGCACCAGAAGGCGCCCCCCAGACCCACAGCCAGCAGGATGAGGGTCAGCACGATGTACCCCGACGTGGAGAAGGACAGCTGTCCCCCTGGGGGGGGCAGAGAGGGGGCACTGAGGGGGTGCCAACCCCCCCCCCATCCCCCCCTCCCTGGGGGGGCAGAGAGGGGCACTGAGAGGGTGCCAAACCCCCCTCCCCCCCATCCATCCCTCCCCTCCCAAAGGTCAAGCCCACCCTGTGCCAAGCCCACCCGCTGGGTGTGGGACCCCTGCCCCCCCCATCCCCAGCCAGGAGCACCCCCGGGCTCAGGGGCCCCCCATCCCCAGCCAGGAGCACCCCCCCCATCCCCAGCCAGGAGCCCCCCCGGGCTGAGGGGCCCCCCATCCCCAGCCAGGAGCACCCCCTGGCTGAAGGGCCCCCCCATCCCCAGCCAGGAGCACCCCCGGGCTGAGGGGCCCCCCATCCCCAGCCAGGAGCACCCCCGGGCTGAGGGGGTCCCCCCCATCCCCAGCCAGGAGCACCCCCGGGCTGAGAGGCCCCCCCATCCCCAGCCAGGAGCACCCCCCGGGCTGAGGGGCCCCCCATCCCCAGCCAGGAGCACCCCCTGGCTGAGGGGTCCCCACATCCCCAGCCAGGAGCCCCCCCGGGCTGAGGGGTCCCCCATCCCCAGCCAGGAGCCCCCCGGGCTGAGGGGCCCCCCATCCCCAGCCAGGAGCCCCCCCGGGCTGAGGGGGTCCCCCATCCCCAGCCAGGAGCCCCCCCGGGCTGAGGGGCCCCCCATCCCCAGCCAGGAGCACCCCCTGGCTGAGGGGCTCCCCATCCCCAGCCAGGAGCCCCCCCCGGGCTGAGGGGTCCCCCCATCCCCAGCCAGGAGCACACCCGGGCTGAGGGGCTCCCCATCCCCAGCCAGGAGCCCCCCCGGCTGAGGGGCCCCCCATCCCCAGCCAGGAGCCCCCCCGGGCTGAGGGGCCCCCCCATCCCCAGCCAGGAGCACCCCCCCATCCCCAGCCAGGAGCACCCCCTGGCTGAAGGGCCCCCCCATCCCCAGCCAGGAGCACCCCCCCATCCCCAGCCAGGAGCACCCCCTGGCTGAGGGGCTCCCCATCCCCAGCCAGGAGCCCCCCCCCCATCCCCAGCCAGGAGCACCCCCCGGGCTGAGGGGTCCCCCATCCCCAGCCAGGAGCACCCCCGGGCTGAGGGGCCCCCCATCCCCAGCCAGGAGCACCCCCCATCCCCAGCCAGGAGCACCCCCCCCATCCCCAGCCAGGAGCACCCCCGGGCTGAGGGGTCCCCCCATCCCCAGCCAGGAGCCCCCCCCGGGCTGAAGGGCCCCCCCATCCCCAGCCAGGAGCACCCCCGGGCTCAGGGGCTCCCCGTCCCCAGCCAGGAGCACCCCCGGGCTGAGGGGCTCCCCGTCCCCAGCCAGGAGCCCCCCCGGGCTGAGGGGTCCCCCATCCCCAGCCAGGAGCACCCCCGGGCTGAGAGGCCCCCCATCCCCAGCCAGGAGCACCCCCCCCATCCCCAGCCAGGAGCACCCCCGGGCTGAGGGGGCCCCCCCATCCCCAGCCAGGAGCACCCCCGGGCTGAGGGGCCCCCCCATCCCCAGCCAGGAGCCCCCCCCCCATCCCCAGCCAGGAGCCCCCCCGGGCTGAGGGGCTCACCCCCGCTTTGGCAGATGGCTCGCAGGTCGAAGAGGACCACCTTCTGGTCGGCGGGGTTGCTGACGGTGCAGGCGTAGGTGCCGTTGGCGGCGGTGGGGGGCAGCGCCAGCCGGAGGGTGGTCCCGTCGGCAGAGAGGTGCTGGCGCTCCGAGCGGGGGGTCCCAGGGGGTGCTGTCCCGCTGCCAGGTGACGTTGACGGCGCCTTTGCCCACCCCCTGGCACTGCAGCGTCAGGTTGCACCACTCCAGGGTGCTGGCCAGCAGCTGGCTGCGGCTGCGGGGGCTCGGCACCGACTCTGCGGCCCGGGGAGGGGGAGAGGGGGGGGTTTGGGGTCAGCGTGGGGGTGGGAGGTGGGGGTGTTCCACGCTGCTCGCCCCCCCCCCGTCGTGCTGGTCCCCAGAGGGGCATGGCACGGACACTGAGGGGACCCCCAGGGGGACAGGATGGGGCATTTTGCAGGGCTTGAGGGTCTGCAGGTGTTGGGGAGGGGGCAAAGGGTGGGATCTCAGTTAATCCGGGGTAACCCCCCCATTCGTGCCTCAGTTTCCCCCCATTCGTGCCTCAGTTTCCCCCCATCATTCGTGCCTCAGTCCCCCCCATTCGTGCCTCAGTTTCCCCCATCATTCGTGCCTCAGTTTCCCCCCATTCGTGCCTCAGTTTCCCCCCATCATTCGTGCCTCAGTCCCCCCCCATTCGTGCCTCAGTTTCCCCCATTCGTGCCAGTTCCCCCCATTCGTGCCTCAGTTTCCCCATCACTCGTGCCTCAGCTTTCCCCTCATCATTCTTGCCTCAGTTTCCCCGATTCGTGCCTCAGCCCCCCCATTCGTGCCTCAGTTTCCCCCATCATTCATGCCTCAGTTTCCCCCCATTCGTGCCAGTTTCCCCCCACTCGTGCCTCAGCTTCCCCCATCATTCGCGCCTCAGCGCCCTCCCCACTCGTGCCTCAGTTTCCCTCCCCATTCGTGCCTGTTTCCTCCACCATTCATGCCAGTTCCCCCCCCACTCGTGCCACACTTTCCCCCCCATTCATGCCAGGTCACCCCCATTCGTGCCTCAGCTTCCCCCCATCATACGTGCTTCAGTCCCCCCCATTCATGCCAGTTCCCCTCCATTCATGTCTCAGCTTCCCCCCATCATTCATGCCACAGTTTCCCCAACCATTCATACCAGTTCCCCGTCATTCGTGCCTCAGTCCCCCCATCATTCGTGCCTCAGTTTCCCCCCATCATTCGTGCCAGTTCCCCCCCACTCGTGCCTCAGTTTCCCCCCCTTTCGTGCTTCAGCTTCCCCCCATCATTCGTGCCTCAGTCCCCCCCATCATTCATGCCAGTTCCCCCCCACTCGTGCCTCAGTCCCCCCATCATTCGTGCCTCAGTTTCCCCCATCATTCGTGCCTCAGTTTCCCCCCATTCGCGCTTCTATTTCCCCCCCCACACTCGTGCCTCAGTTTCCCCCACCATTCTTGCCAGTTCACCCCCACTCGTGCCTCAGTTTCCCCCATCATTCGTGCCTCAGTTTCCCCCCGTCCCAGGGCTGGGTGCCCGTGCCGGGGGCTGGGTGCCCCTCACCCACCATAGACAGAGAGGTTGAAGGCCTGATCCTCCACCAGCGCCGGGTGCAGCTTGATCCTGGCCCCGTAGAGCCCCGTGTCGCCCCCCTGCAGCGCCCCGATCCGCAGCGCCGTCCCGTTCACCAGCTCCAGCCGCCCCCGGAACCTGTCCCTGGGGTCCGGCCGCTCGAAGCCCCCCCGGGCCCCACTCTGCCAGCTGGATGGTGGCTCCGGCGCCGCTGGAGAAGCTCCATTCGATCTCCTTCACCGTCTTGTTGGGGGGCAGCTCCGGGGCCAGCAGCACCGACCCCCCCAGCACCCCATTCACCTGCTGGGGCTGCGCTCGGGCCTGGCCAAAGAGGAGCTCTGCGGGCAAGGGGGGGGGGGTCACCAGGAGCAGGGGGGGGATGGGGACAGGAGCGGGACAGAGGGACCCTCGGGATGGGTGATGAGGGGATGAAGCAGCATCTCTCTGCCCTGGCAGGATGGGGACAGAAGGACCCTCAGGAGGGGTGATGGGTGAAGCAGCATCTCTCTGCCCTGATGGGATGAGGAGAGAAGGACCCTCAGGATGGGTGATGGGTGAAGCAGCATGTCCCTGCCCTGGCAGGGTGGGGACAGGATGGGGACAGAGGGACCCTCAGGATGGGTGATGGGGGGATGAAGCAGCTTCTCCCTCCCCTGGCAGGATGGGATGGGGAGAGAAGGACCCTCAGGATGGGTGATGAGGGAGGACGACGCAGCATCTCTCTGCCCTGATGGGATGAGAAGGACCCTCAGGAGGGGTGATGGGGGATGAAGCAGCCTCTCCCTGCCCTGGCAGGATGGGATGGGGACAGAGGGATCCTCAGGAGGGATAATGAGGGAGGACGAAGCAGCATCTCTTTGCCCTGATGGGATGGGGAGAGAAGGACCCCCAGGATGGGTGATGGGTGAAGCGGCATCTCTCTGCCCTGGCAGGATGGGGACAGGATGGGGACAGGATGGGGACAGGATGGGGACAGGAGGACCCTCAGGATGGGTGATGAGGGGATGAAGCAGCATCTCTGCCCTGGCAGGATGGGGACAGAGGGACCCTCAGGATGGGTGATGGGTGAAGCAGCATCTCTTTGCCCTGGCAGGATGGGGACAGAGGGACCCTCAGGATGGGTGATGAGGGAGGACGAAGCAGCATCTCTCTGCCCTGATGGGATGAGGGGAGAAGGACCACTCAGGAGGGGTGATGGGGGATGAAGCAGCATCTCTCTGCCCTGGCAGGATGGGGACAGGATGGGAAGAGAAGGACCCTCAGGATGGGTGATGAGGGGATGAAGCAGCCTCTCCCTGCCCTGGCAGGATGGGATGGGGACAGAGGGATCCTCAGGAGGGATAATGAGGGAGGACGAAGCAGCATCTCTTTGCCCTGATGGGATGGGGAGAGAAGGACCCCCAGGATGGGTGATGGGTGAAGCGGCATCTCTCTGCCCTGGCAGGATGGGGACAGGATGGGGACAGGAGGACCCTCAGGATGGGTGATGAGGGGATGAAGCAGCATCTCTGCCCTGGCAGGATGGGGACAGAGGGACCCTCAGGATGGGTGATGGGTGAAGCAGCATCTCTTTGCCCTGGCAGGATGGGGACAGAGGGACCCTCAGGATGGGTGATGAGGGAGGACGAAGCAGCATCTCTCTGCCCTGATGGGATGAGGGGAGAAGGACCACTCAGGAGGGGTGATGAGGGATGAAGCAGCATCTCTCTGCCCTGGCAGGATGGGGACAGAAGGACCCTCAGGAGGGGTGATGGGGGGATGAAGCAGCATCTCTCTGCCCTGGCAGGATGGGGACAGAGGGACCCTCAGGAGGGGTGATGGGTGAAGCAGCATCTCTTTGCCCTGGCAGGATGGGGACAGAGGGACCCTCAGGAGGGGTGATGGGGGATGAAGCAGCATGTCCCTGCCCTGGCAGGATGGGGACAGGATGGGGAGAGAAGGACCCTCAGGAGGGGTGATGAGGGGATGGATGAAGCAGCCTCTCCCTGCCCTGCTGCAGCCGCCTGGTCTCCTCTCCGCCGGCCAGTCCCTCTCCAGGCTGGGGACGGGGTTGTCCTATCGCGACAGACCCCGTATCCCGACAGAGCCACGTCCTGCGCCCCGGCAGGGAGGGAAGGATGTTGGGTTTGGCTACTAATCGCTCTAAGAAAAAAGATCCCAAAGCACCTCCTGGTTCCGATGCGGGTTGGGGATCGGAACGGGGCCGGGCTCTCACCAGAACAACGCTCCAGCAGCGTCTGGGAGGAATTCCCAGCCAGCAAAACCTCCCTGTCCTCCTTAAAACGCGCCTCAGCCAAGATGCCTACGAAAGACGGACAAGGGTTAAGGCGCCGGGGGGGGAGGGGGCGGGATTCGGGGGGTCCCCCCACGGCGGGGATGCTGCTGCTCCAGGGATGCAGGAGGAGCGGGATGGGGGCGGTTCCCAGAGGGATGGAGTTTGCTGCCTCCATCCCGGGGGGGGGGGGCTCCACCAGCCCCAGGCTCCAGCCCGTCCCCCGCGGGGGTTCTGGGGGTGGGGGGTGTTTTTGGGGGGGTGGTTTCTGTTTGGCAGCACCCGCCAGGAGCTGCTCGGCGCCACCTCCCTCGCTCCCGGCTGCTCTCGCCTACCTACAAGCTGTCTCCTCTGCCGGGCCCGGCCCCCGCCGCCCCCCACGGCCCCCCAGGGACCCCCACCCCAGGGATCACCGCCTCCCCTCCCCCCTGGCCCTGTCCCCCCGGAGAACCGGGGTGCCCAACCAGCGGGACCCCCAGGCTGGGGAGGGAGGGGGGGGGGAGCTGTGTCCCCCCCCGTCCCATTCGGGTCCCCACCGTGGCTGGGTGCAGCAAGGGGTCCAGCATCCCCCCTCTGTGCACCCCCCTTCTCCCCCCCCACTCCTGGGAGGCAGAAGCAGATGTGCCTTGATATTAAAGCAGATTAAACACAGGCATCTGAGTGTTTGCTTTGGATAAACCCCCCTGTCCCCCCCCCCAACCCCCCCGTGTCAAGCCGCCTCTTTGCTCCCTAAGACAGGCTCCGTGTTCCTGGAGCTTTCCTTGCTCTCATCCTGCTTATCCCGGGCTGCATTCCCGTTATCCCAGCTGGATCTTAAACCTGAGCCAGTTCCTGATGCTCCCCTGGGGGGCTGGGAAGTTCCTGGGGTCCCTGGAAGCTGCCCCAGGGGCTGGGTGGATGGGATGAGGATGCTGAGCCCGGGGGTGGGGGTGGGTGGATGGGGCAGTGAGGGGGATGCTGGGGGTCCTGAGGTGCTGGGTTTGGGGTCTGGGGGGGACAGGAGGGGGACAGGCAGCACCCTGAGAAGGAGAAAGGAGCTGGGGAGGGGGGGGGGTGGGGATGGGGGTGTCCCTGCAGGAGCTCCTTGGGATCTTTATGGAGGAGCTGAGGGAGATGCTCATCCCCCTCCCTGGCTGTGGCTGTGCACGTGCACCCTGTCTGTCTGTCTGTCCGGTGGCCTTGCCCACTGTGTATAAACCAGCGGCCA
This sequence comes from Laterallus jamaicensis coturniculus, assembly GCA_022605575.1. Taxonomy (NCBI): domain Eukaryota; kingdom Metazoa; phylum Chordata; class Aves; order Gruiformes; family Rallidae; genus Laterallus; species Laterallus jamaicensis. The sequence goes on along the minus strand of JAKCOX010000594.1, from coordinate 17,950 downwards.
CTCAGCCAGCAGAACGGGCAGGAGCACGAGTGGTGACACGGGCACCCCCTGCCATCCCCCTGGCATCCCCCCTCCCTGCCATCCCCCCACCTCCTCCCTTGGCATCACCCCTGGCATCCCCCCACCACCCTCCCTGCCATCCCCCTGCCATCCTCCTTCTCTGCCACCCCCCCTGCCACCCCCCCTGCCACCTTCACTGCCACCTCCCTGCCATCCCCCCACCCCCTCCCTGCCACCCTCCTTGCCATGTCCCTGCCACTCCCTCCCTTCCACCCTCCCTGCCATCCCTCCTGCCATCGCCCCTCCCTGCCAGCCCCCCTTGACATCCCCCCACCGTCCCTCCCTGCCATCCCCCAGCCATCCCCCCCTGCCACTCTCCTGCCATCCCTCTGCCATCTCCCCTGCCATCCTCCCTTGGCATCCCCCCTGCCACCCTCCCTCCCTGCCACCCCCCTGTCATCCCTCCCTGCCGCCCCCCCTGCCAGTCCCCCTTGACATCCCCCCTGCCACCCCCTGCCATCCCACCCCCTTCCCTCCCTGCCACCCTCCTGCCATCCCCCTGCCACCCCTCCCTGTCTCCCCCGCCCCCCCTCCCTTGGCACCCCCCCACCATCCCCCTGCCATCCCCCCCCACCCCCCACCCCCCCAGCGTTCCCCCCCGGCTCCCCGCAGGAGGGTTTGGGGGGTCCCTGCCGGCTGCCCCCCCGCTCGGGCAGGATCCCCTGGGGCAGATGGGGGCTGGGGAAGGGGCAGCTGGTGCCAGAGGGTCCCGCCGAGCCCAGCGCCGCCCCCAGCCCCCTCCCGGGACGACCCCCCCCCAGCCCTGACCCCTGGGGGGGAGGGGGGGGGATGCGGCAGGAGAAGGAGGAGGGGGAGGGGGGGGGGGGGATCAACACCTCAGCACCCACATTCCCCCACCTCAGGGTCCCCATCAGCCCCTAAAAACCCCAACCTGGGGCTGGTTCGAGCCCAGGTTTGGCTGTTTCCCATCACAACCCCCCCTCCCCTCTCCCCCCGCACCCCAATATCAAACAATTGGGCTCCAAGAAGCAGCTGGGAGACTCAGGAGCATCTCTGGGAGCCCCCTCCCCCCCCCCGGGGCTGAGGTTTGCCTCCAGCCCCAGCCAGCCTGGCACCTCTCCCAGCCCTGCTGCCCGCCGGGGCAGCTAATTAATCATTAGGAAGATAACCCCCCCCCCTTCCTGACCCCCCCCCCCCGTTAATCTGCCTGTCCTAGGAGGGGTTTTCTGCGGGAATCGGGGTTTTTGTGGGAATTACGAGCCGCGGGGGGATTAACACGCTGGGAATTAAGGGGATTCCCCCCTCCTGCTTTGGGGAAGGAGCCGCTGGGCGGGCGGGGGGGCTGGGGGGGGGGGTTAAAGGGCTCCCTGGGTACCACATCGGGGCTGAGGGGACCCTCGGGGGGGGGATGGGGATGGGGAAGGGGGGGGGGATGTTTGTAGCCTCCTGGTTATGAAACCTGGTGATGCAGAAATGGGTCGGGAGGATGGAGGGATGGGGAGGGGGGGGGGAGGGGGGGGGGGATGCGCTCAGCCCACCTCGGGCAGGGTGAGGGGAGTGCGTGTGTGTGTGTGTGTGTGTGTGTGTGTGTGTAGGGGGGGGGTCAGCATCCCTCCCCGCAGCCCCCCCTCCCCCTGCCCCCCCCTCCCTCCCCCACCCCGGTGAGGGATGAAGGCTGAGGAGGACTCACCTGGCCCGAGGCTGAGCAGCGCCAGCAGCAGCGGGGCCAGCGGGGCTCTGCCGCTGCCCAGTTCTGCCTCCATTCCTCCTCCTCCTCCTCCTCCTCCTCCTCCTCCTCCCGGCTCTCGGCGGGCTCAGTGGGCAGCGGCAGCGGCGGGGGGAGGAGCAAAGCGGCTTCTCCCCGCAGCGCGGGGGACAGCCAGCTCGTTAATTAGCTGCCGGGGCTGATTAGGGACCCGCGGGGCTGAGGGTGAGGAGGGAGGGGGGAGGGGAGGGGGTTACTGCTGCCCCCCGGCCCCGCTGCTGCCCCCTGACCCCGCTGTACCCGGGTTGGTACCCAGGTTACTGCTGGGGATACTCAGCAAGGTGGCACTGAGGATGCTGAGGGAGGGTGGCAGGAGGGTTGCTGGTGCCCCCTGACCCTTTCTGGTGCCCCCCGACCCTTGCTGGTGTCCCTCATCAATCCGGGTTGGTACCCAGGTTACTGGTGGGGATGCCCAGCACAGCCCAGTAAGGTGGCACTGAGGATGCTATGAGAGGGTGGAGGGGGGGTTGCTGGTGCCCCCCGACCCCGCTGTGTCCCTCATCAATCCAGTTTGGTACCCGGGTTACTGCTGGGGATGCTCAGCAAGGTGGCACTGAGGATGCTGAGGGAGGGTGGAGGGGGGGTTGCTGGTGCCCCCCGACCCTTGTTGGTACCCCCCCGACCCCGCTGTACCCGGGTTGGTACCCGGGTTACTGGTGGGGATGCTCAGCACAGCCCAGTAAGGTGGCACTGAGGATGCTGAGGGAGGGTGGCAGGGGGGTTGCTGGTGCCTCCTGACCCTTTCTGGTGCCCCCTGACCCTTTCTGGTGCCCCCCTGACCCTCCTGGTGCCCCCCTGACCCTCCTGGTGCCCCCTGACCCTTTCTGGTGCCCCCCGACTCTGCTGTGTCCCTCATCAATCCAGTTTGGTACCCAGGTTACTGGTGGGGATGCCCAGCACAGCCCAGTAAGGTGGCACTGAGGATGCTGAGGGAGGGTGGCAGGGGGGTTGGTGGTGCCCCCTGACCCTCCTGGTGCCCCCTGACCCTTGCTGGTGCCCCCTGACCCCGCTGTGTCCCTCATCAATCCAGTTTGGTACCCGGGTTACTGCTGGGGATGCTCAGCAAGGTGGCACTGAGGATGGTGAGGGAGGGTGACAAGGGAGGTTGCTGGTGCCCCCCCCGACCCTTGTTGGTACCCCCCCGACCCTCCTGGTGCCCCCCGACCCTTGCTGGTGCCCCCTGACCCTCCTGGTGCCCCCCGACCCTTGTTGGTGCCCCCCCGACCCTCCTGGTGCCCCCCAACCCTGCTGTGTCCCTCATCAATCCAGTTTGGTACCCGGGTTACTGGTGGGAATGCCCAGCACAGCCCAGTAAGGTGCCCCAGCGCTGCTGGGAATGATGGGGAAGAACTGGGAATGGGGCTTCCAAGGGCACTTCCCTAGGGAAACCCGGCTGTCCTGGAGCTGGGTGGTGGGGGCACCCTGGGGAAGGTGGGGGGGTGGAGGTGTGGGGGTGCCTGAGCACCTTTGGGTGCCCAAAGCAGCAGGGCTGGGTGTCCCGGAGAGGCTGGATCCCCAGGGATGAGCTCTGGGAACACACAGGGTCCCACCGTGGCGCAGCCCTGGACCTGCCAACCCCCCCATGAGCTCCCCCTGGCCCCCCCACCCGGGGGGCTGCAGAGAAGCCCCCCCGGAGCCTCTCCAGGCAGGACGGAGCCGCTTCCCAGCGGCAGCAGGGGGAGTCGGGGCTTCCTTGAGCTCCCCCAGCGAGGGGGAAACTGGGGGGGGTGGGGGGGGGGTAGGCAGCCCCCCCGGCAGGGCTGTGCTCCCCCCGGGCAGGGGATGCAGGAGCAGGGCTGGGGGGGGCAAGGCAGCACCCCACTTCGGCCCCCGAAATGGGTGTGAGGGTGCTGAGGCAGCACCCAGCCCTCGGGCTCCCTGTGGGTCTGGGGGGGGGAAAGGGGGGGTTCCCCAGTGCTCCCAGTATGAGAGATGCCCTGGGTGGGGGAAGTGGGGGTGCAGCTTCCCAGCAGAGGGAAGTGAGGCCTGGGGAAAGGCCGCAGCCACTGGTCCCAGTTGCTCCTCACCCACACCAGACTGGGAGCCGAATGGGCCTTGGGGGGTGCAGGGGGCTGTGCCAGCCCAGGGCCTGGCTCTGCACCCCCAACCCCCCCGGGGTACCACCCCACAGCGCCCCCATCACCACCCTGCTCCAGCGTGGGGTCCTGCCTGGCACCCCCCCCAGAGCCCCAGGTCCCAGCACCCCCATGCTCTGCCTGGCCCCCCAAGAGCCCCCCAAGCCTTGAAGCCCCCACAGCTCTGGGTCCCAGCACCCCCATCCCCTGCCTGCCCCCCCCAAAGTCCCCCAAAGCCTTGCCCCCACCCCCAGAGCCCCAGATCCCAGCACCCCACGAGCTCCCCAAGCCTTGCCCCCCCCCCAGAGCCCCAGCACCCCCACGCCCTGCCTGGACCCCTCAGAGCCCCCCAAAACTTGTCCCCCCCCAGCCCCCAGGCTCCCCTAGAGCCCCAGCCCCAGCACCCCCCATGCTCTGCCTGACCCCCTCAGAGCCCCCCAAGCCTTGGACCTCCCCACAGCCCCTGGGCTCCCCAGAGCCCCAGCGCCCCCCCGCCCTGTCTGGCCCCCCCAAGGCCCCCCAGCCCTTGGACCCCTCCCCAGCCCCCGGGCTCCCCCAGAGCCCCAGCCCCAGCTCCCCCCGCCCTGCCTGGCCCCCCAAAGCCCCCCTAGCCCCAGGGCTCCCCCAGAGCCCCAGCCCCAGCTCCCCCCCGGCCCTGCCTGACCCCCCAAAGCCCCCCTAGCCCTTGGACCCCTCCCCAGCCCCCAGCCCTCCCCAGAGCCCCAGCCCCAGCGCCCCCCGCCCTGCCTGGCCCCCCAAGGCCCCCCCAGCCTTGGGCCCCCCCCAGAGCCCCAGCCCCAGCTCCCCCCGCCCTGCCTGGCCCCCCAAGGCCCCCCCAGCCTTGGGCCCCCCCCAGCCCGAGGCCTCAGGGCCCGTCCCGGCCCAGCAGCCCCCCAGCCCCTGGGCCCCCAAACGCGCCAACAGCCCCGCCGCGCAGTGATGACGTAAGAAGAGGCAGCCGAAAGCCAAACCCCGCCCCGCGCCTCGTTTTCGCCCGGCGGGGCTTTCCCGAGGTTATAAATAGACCCGGCCGGGCCGGGCGGGGCCAGAGCGGGGGGGGGTCTGGAGGGGCGAGGCGGGGGGCTGCGGGGCGGGAACTGGCTCTGGGGGCTGTGAAGCCTGAGGCCTGTGAGGCCTGTGAGGGCCGGGCCTGGCCCTGGGGTTAGCGTCTGGCCTTGGGGTTGGGGCCTGGCTCTGGGGCCGGGGTCTGGCTCTGGGGCCGGGGTCTGGCTCTGGGGGCTGTGAAGCTTGAGGCCTGTGAGGGCCGGGGCCTGGCCCTGGGGTTGGGGCCTGGCTCTGGGGGCTCTGGGGCCTGAGGCCTGTGAACGCCAGGGCCTGTGAAGGCCGGGGCCTGGCTCTGGCGGCTGTGAAGCCTGCAGCCTGTGAGGCCTATGAGGGCCGGGGCCTGGCCCCGGGGTTAGGGTCTGGCTCTGGGGCCTGGCTCTGGGGGCTGTGAAGCCTGAGGCCTGTGAATGCCGAGGCCTGTGAGGGCCGGGGTCAGGCTCTGGGGCCAGGGTCTGGCTCTGGGACCGGGGCCTGGCTCTGGGATCTGTGAAGCCTGAGGCCTGTGAATGCCGGGGCCTGGCTCTGGGGCCAGGGTCTGGCTCTGGGGTTGGGCCTGGCTCTGGGGGCTGTGAAGCCTGAGGCCTGTGAGAGCTGGGGCCTGGCCGTGAGGCCTGTGAGAGCTGGGGCCTGGCCGTGAGGCCTGGTCCTGAGGCCTGTGAGGGCCGAGCCCCGGTGCTGAGGCTTGGCACCAGCGGGGGGTCCTCACCCCCCACCCCTGCAAAGCAGCCAGGCCCTGCAGGCCTCTCACACCACTCAGCGCCCTCAGGGTTTGCCCCCAGCGCTGCCCTGGCCCCACAGGAGCCCCCAGGGGTGTGGGGAAGCTGAGGCCCGCAGGCAGCTCCTGCCTGACGCCTGGGGGCGGCACTGGCCACAGAGCTGGGGCACCAGTGTCTTCCATCCTGCTACCGCACAGGAAGGAACCTCAACCCTCCCTCCCCCAGCCTGATCTCTCCCCAAACCCCTTCCTGAGTCACGAGGAACCGGGTCAGGGTCTGTTTCCTCAGCAGGCTGAGGGGGCCAGAGGCTGGGGGATGGGGGGAGGGGTGGGGGTCCTGGCTCTGGGTACAGCGGGGGTCCTTACCAGGCACCAGGCTCGGGGACAGGACTGAGGGTTTTCCTGAGGGAATCTTTAGGCCATTCCATTGATCCCTGTAGCACCCATGTCCCCCCAAACCCTCTGTGATCCCTGTAGCACCCATGTCCCCCCCAAACCCTCTGTGATCCCTGTAGCACCCATGTCCCCCCCAAACCCTCTGTGATCCCTGTAGCACCCACAACCCCCAAACCCTCTGATTCCTGTAGCACCCACATCCCCCCAAACCCTCTGTGATCCCTGTAGCACCCACATCCCCCCCAAACCCTCTGTGATTCCTGTAGCACCCACATCCCCCCAAACCCTCTGTGATCCCTGTAGCACCCACAACCCCCAACCCCTCTGTGATTCCTGTAGCACCCACATCCCCCCAAACCCTCTGTGATCCCTGTGGCACCCACATCCCCCCAAACCCTCTGTGATCCCTGTAGGATCCACATCCCCCCCAAACCCTCTGTGATTCCTGTAGCACCCACAATCCCCCCCAAACCCTCTGTGATCCCTGTAGCACCCACAATCCCCCCCAACCCCTCTGTGATCCCTGTAGCACCCACAATCCCCCCCCAAACCCTCTACCAGCATCACCCATGGGTTCCCCAAACCCTCTTCAACCCCCCCCCCCCCCATCACCTCATTCCTGTCCCTTTTGGGGGGGGGGGGAGAGAGAGAGAACCCCCTTCCCCCCCCATCCCCCCCCCAGAACAAACACCCTCAGGCCCCCCCCCTTTTTTTAACATTTATATTTATATATATATAAAAAAATTAAATATATATAATATATCGTGTTTGAGACTAAAAATATAGTACAGAATATTTAAAAATAAAAAGGAAAATGAAAAATAAAACCCAAAAAAAAGGGGGGGGGTCGGTTGGGGGATCACAGATACGTGTCTCTAGGGGGCAAAGCCAGGGACCCGCTTGGGGGGGCTCCTGGGGGGCCCTTTCCCATGCTGGGGAGGGGACCTGGTGCCAGGGGGGCTCCTGGGGGGGCCCCATTCCCCGTGCTGGGGAAGGGTCCTGCTCACCCAGTGCTGGGGGGGCTACTGGAGGCCCCATTCCCATGCTGGGGAAGGGTCCCGGTGCTTGGGGGGGTTCCTGGGGGGCCCCATTCCCATGCTGGGGAGGGGACCTGGTACCAGGGGGGCTCCTGGGGGGCCCCATTCCCATGCTGGGGTAGGGTCCTGCTCACCCAGTGCTGGGGGGCTCCCGGGGGGCCCATTCCCCATGCTGGGGAGGGGACCTGGTGCCAGGGGGGCTCCTGGGTGGTCCCCATTTCCCACCCCAGGGTTTTGGGGGGCTCCTGGGGGGTCCCCATTTCCCACCCCAGGGTTTTGGGGGGTGGGGGGGTGGGTTTGTGTGTTTTAATTTAAAGCTTCAGCTTCGATTCACAGCACCCGGGGGGGGGGAGGGGGGGGGTTGGTTTGGGGGGCTGGGGGGGGGGGGCTGCCGCAGTGGCTATTGCTATTGATGTGGGGGTGCAGCACCTGGGGTGGGACCCCCCCCTTCCCTTTCCCCCCCCCACCCCTCACTCCCCAAGGTGTCCCCAAAAGGAGGTGGGATGGGGGTGAGGGGGGGTCGTGGGGGGGTTAAATCAGGCACCTGGCACACAGTCCTGCAGGCAGAGGCTCAGGCTGGGTGTGGGCTCAGCCCCTTCCAGGGCTGGGCCCGTCCTGACAGTACCTTTTTGGGGGGGGGGGGGAGGGGTGGGGGAGCAGAGGACCCCCCCCTTCTCCCCCATGGCCGTTGGGGCTGTGCTGGCACCCCTAAACCCTCCCAAATCGTCCCTGCTGGGGCCCCTGCTGGGTGGGTGGGTGCTCACTGGGCTGGGGGGGGGGGGCATTTCGTACCAAACCCTGGGGGACAGCAGTGTGACTGAGGTGTGTGTGGGGGGGGCTCCCCAACCAAGACCCCCTCCCACAGCTTCACCCTCCCCTCAAAACTCATCCCAAGATCAAGGACCCCAACTCCCCAGTAACTCCCAGTAACTCCCAGTCCCTGGAACTGGGGAACCAGCTGCCGCTCAGGTTGTGGTTCCAAACCCTTGGTGCTGGAGTGGGGGGGCTTCCTGGTGATTGGGGGGGGTAGGGGGGCTTCCCATCTTCATATACATTCACAATGGGGACCCCCACCCTGTGTCCCCACTTGGGATGGTGACAGGGGGATGGGACCCCCCCCCCAGCCTGTCCCAGAGCTACGAGTGTGCGTTTTGGGGGTGGGGTGGGTAGTGAGGGGAGGGGTCTGCTGGTCTAAACTCACCCAGTCCTGACCCCCTGGGAACCCCCAGGGTCCCCCCTGCTCGCGGCTCTGAGGGTGGGGGGCTGGTGGCAGTGAAGGCACAGGGACCAGGGACGGGTGACACCGACACCCAGGTGAGGTGTGTGTCTGTCTGTACACACACAGCAGGGCAAGCCGGGGGGGGATTTGGGGGGGGGTCCCTAGGGGGTGCACCCCTTTACCCTGGCAGGTGCTGGCTTGGGGGTTTGGGGGTGCTGGGGGAGGGACACCCATTGGGGAAAGGATCCGGCCCCGTGGATCTGGGGGGGAGGGGGAAATCTGGGGGGGGGACACAGCGGGGGCTGCAGAGCCGGCCCCGACAGCCACCCGCGCCCACTGAGGCTCTGGGGGGGGTGGGGGGGGTGTCCCCAAGGGAGGGGGCACAGGGTTGGGATGCTCCCCAACCCCCCCCCTTCCTCTGGGAAGGTACCGAAAAGAAAGAACTGGATGAGTGGAAGCTCGAAGAGACCCGGGGGGGAGGGGGCTGAGGAGGGGGAGATGGGGGGGAGGGGGCACATCCCTCCCACTGCCAACAACCCCCAGCTGGGGGGGGGGGGTGTGCATGTGGGGGTGGCACATGGAGGAGAAGCTGGGCAGGAGGGTCAGGATGAGCCCCTGAATATCAGGGGACAGTCGTGAGGTACCTGTGGACCCCCACCACCCGTGCCCACCCCCCTTCCACCCCCCCACTTTTGGACCCCTGTACCCCCCCTCCCCCCCCCCCCTAGACGTGCGTCTGCATCCGCTGCTGGAAGCGCTGCCCGTAGTCCGAGTGCTGGGAGGTGTAGGAGAAGCGGGTGGCGCTGCTGTACTTGCCCATGGGGTCGTAGGCATCGTAGGGTGCCCTGTCCAAACTGGGGGGCTGCCCGTACCCCAACCGGTAGGTGGCATAACCGGCACCGGCCGGGAAGGCGGCGTGACCCCCGTAGTTCTCATAGGAGAGCTGACTCGCCGTCTCAGCGCCCCCCGGACCGGGTGGGGGGCCGGGACCCGGTGCTGCTGCTGCCTCGGGGTTGTAGTCGGAGGTGGGTGCCCGGCTGTAGGTGTTGAGCTGAGCGTAGCCGCTGGAGTGCGACAGGCGGGAGGGGGGCCGGGTGTCGTACCGCGCGGGGCCGGGCGTGCGGTAGTCGGTGTAGAGGACGGTGCGGGATGAGGGACGGTCCTCGTGGGCACGCACGTTGTAGTAGCCGTTGGTGGGGTCCTGCGAGGAGAGAGGGGGGTGGTGAGGGGATGCCATGAGCTTGGAGGAGGGGGGGCTCCATAGGGAGCAGATCCATGAATCCCAGCCCTTTCTCCACACTGAGCTTGAAGGGGGCTCCATAGGGAGCAGACCCCTGAATCCCCCGCTGAGGTTGAGGGGGCTCCATAGGGAGCAGACCCCTGAATCCCAGCCCTTTCCCCCTACTGAGCTTGAGGGGGCTCCATAGGGAGCAGATCCCTGAATCCCAGCCCTTTTCTCCCCTGCTGAGCTTGAGGGGGTTCCATAGGGAGCAGACCCCTGAATCCCAGCCCTTTCCCCTGCTGAGCATCCCTCAGCCATTGGATTCGGGACACAAAGGGGGCCCTGCCCCTGCCTGACACCCCAGCACCAGACCTTGAGCTCGTACTCCTCGCGGGTGTCGCTGTCACAGCGCAGGTCCTGCTTCAAGTCCACATCGTCCTTGAACGACTGCGGGAGAGGGGGAGATCACAGAGTCACAGAGCTGTAGGGGTTGGAAGGGACCCCCAGAGCTCCTGGGGTCCCACCCCCTGCCCAAGCAGGGTCCCAGGACAGGGCACACAGGTCGGTGTCCAGATGGGGCTGGAATCTCTCCAGAGAAGGAGACTCCACACCCCCTGGGCAGCCTGTCCCAGGGCTCCCTCACCCTCACTGGGGAAAAGTTCCTCCCCATGTTGGTGTGGAACTCCCTGTGCTCCAACTTGAGCCCATCACCCCTTGTCCTGTCCCCACAGACACTGAAAAGGGGCTGGCCAATTCCCCTGCATCCCACCCTTCAGATATTGATAACCATTGATCAGATCCCCTCTCAGTCTCTTCTCTCCAGGCTGAACAGCCCCAGCTCTCTCAGCCTTTCCTCCCAGGGGAGATGCTCCAGGCCCTTCATCGTCTCCATAGCCCTTCTCTGGACTCTCTCCAGGAGATCCCTGTCCTTGTTATCCCAGGGAGCCCAGAACACAGATGCGCTCAGTCCTCTGCAGTCCCATCCCTCCCAGTATGGGGAGGGGAAATGTGCTGTGGGGCGACACCCCCCCTCATCATGGGGTGTCCCTTACTGAGTAGATGGCCTTCATGACGCGGGTGGCTGTGGAGACACTGGCTGTGTCCTCCTCACGATCGCTGTGCAGCGTCAGGGGTTCCCTGTTCACCGTCTCCACCTTGATGTCCAGCTTGCGCAGGGTGACGTCCTTGCGGCCTGGGGACACGTGGGGCAGAGGATGGAGGCAGCCGCCAGCAGCATCCCCCCACTCCCACCCCATGGATGGCACGGGCAGCACCCACAGGCCCCCCCTGCCGTGGCTGCAGACCCCTCCCCATTCCTTCCTTCCCCCCCACTCACTTCCTTTCCGGCGCCGGTAGAGGAAGCAGGCGAGCGCCACGAGGAAGCCGATGAGGAGGATGCTGGCGCCGATGGTGGCCCCGGCGATGATGCCCACGGGCAAGACTTCTACAGGAGACGGGGAGACGTTAGCTGGGGATGGGACAGGGGCTCTGCCAGGAGCTGGCCGTGGCGGTGGGCTGCCTTGCCCTCACCCCCACGGCGGGCTCAGCGGCGTGGCCGCGGCGCCGTGCCGGCGGTACCTTTCTCCTCCAGCTGGATGATGGCGGTTCCAGGCCCGAAGCTGTTCCAGGCTGTGCAGTTGTAGCGGGTCTGGAAGTCGGCGTCCATCACGTTGTTGATGGTGAGGGTGGAGAGGACGCCGCTGCCCGTGTTCGTCCTCTCCACCGTGTACCGCTCCAGCGTCCCCGCCTCCAGAATGTTCTCCTTCCAGGCCCACGCCTGCCCCACGCCGGGGTGGGGGGAGAGGAGGGGGGGGCTGTGTCAGCATCTGCGCCTCAGTATCACCCCCAGCACCCCCCCTCCCAGCACCCCAAGCCCCCCCCACACTCACGATGCGGTCTGGGGGCGGCGTGCTGCCGATGAAGCACTCCACCTTGCCGCGGTCCCCGCGCACCGCGTACTGCACGGCCTCGCTCGAGATGATGGGGGGTCCTGGGGGAGGGGGGGGGGGGCAAGGAGGAAAGTGGGGGAAGGGCTTGACCAACCCCCTAGGGAAGGGGTTATGCCAGCACCACCCATCACACCGCAGGCACCGCTCATCACGACCATCGCACCATCCGTGTCCTGGCTCAGGAGGTGGCACGGGGTGGGAGGGATTGGGAAGGGGGGGAGGGGGCTGGTGCCTGCTCGCCAGGGGAGGGGGCCACTCACCGTTGACGAAGAGGGTGACCTCACGCTCGCCCACCCCGATGCGGGGGACGATGGCTTTGCAGACGTACTGCCCCGCGTCCGCCTGCGTCACGGACTTGAGGTACAGCTGGTTGCTGTTGCTCAGGACCTGGGTGCAAACACCAGAGGGGCATCAGAGAGGAGGCACAGGGCTTTCTCTTCCCCCTCCTTGGACCACCCCCTTCCCAATTTGGCCCCCCAGACCCTACCATGTTGGACTCCTTCTTGGTCCAGGTGAGGGTGAGCGGCGGGTTGCCGGACCACACGCACGTCAGCGTCACGTCGGAGCCGATGTCTGTGACGGTGGGTTTGGGGTCCACCACGATCCGAGGGGCGACTGGAGGGGTGTGGGGGGGAAGGAAGAAGGTGAGGAGCAGCCCAGGAGTGCCAAGGGGGGGGTCATGGCATCGGGGGGGCTGCCCCACTCACAGTGCACGTCCACCAGCGTGCTGACGTTGGTGCTGCCGATGTCGTTGTGCACCTCGCAGGACACGGGCTCCGTGAAGAAGGTGTAATCCACCTGCGTGTCGTACCTGTTCTCCTTGGCATCCTCGATGATCACCCCCCCCTTGGCCCACCTGGGTGGGGGGCACAGACCCAAGGAGGGCGCCTTCAGCGGGTGCACAAGACTCCCAGTCCCACCCCCGGCCCCATCCCATGCTGAAACCCAGCCAGGAGGTTGGGGGGTGGGGGAGAGGGGGGGCCCAGGAGGTGGAGAGGGCCCCCCCAGGAGGTTGGGTGGGGGTCCAGCCTCACCTGTAGCCCTTGATCTCGGGGTTGGCGGTCGCCATGCAGGTGAACACGACCCTCTCGCCCTCCTGCACCGTCTGGGGTTGGATGGACAGGGTGACAGTCGGGGGATCTGTGGGAGGGGGGATGGAGCAGTCACAGGCACTGGCACAGGGCAGGGAGGGGGGGGGGGGAACCAAGGGAGAATCCCCCTGCCCCACACTGCCCGGGCTGCACATCGCCCCCTCCCCACACTGCCACCCAGGGAGGTCCCAAAAGCTGAGAGCTCCCAGTATCCCTGCCTGCTGCGGGTGCTGCTGTGGGTGCTGCTGTGGGTGCTGCTGTGGGTGCTCTTCATCCCTTCCCAGTGTGGGCACCCCGCATCCCCACCCCTCACGGGTGCTGGCACCCCACATCCCTGCCTGGTGTGGGTGTCAGCCATGCACCCCACATCCCTGCCTGGTGTGGGTGTCAGCCATGCACCCCACATCCCTGCCTGGTGTGGGTGCTGTCCGTGGGCACCCCACATCCCCATCCAGGGCGGGTACTAGCTGAGCGCACCCCGCACCCCCATCCTTCATGGGTGCCGGCCGCGGGTCCCCCCCGCTCCCCCCGGCCGCGGAGCCGGGTCCCGGCGGAGCCTTCCCGCAGCCGCCGCTGGAGGTCGGTGTTCGCCACCGAGTCCCAGCCCGACCACCCCCGGCACCGGCCGGCTGCGACCGGGGGGAACCTCCCCCACCCTCCCCCAACCACGCGAACCTCCCCATCCCCCAGCCCCGCACCCCACCCCCTCTGCAGGGACCCATCTCCAACCGCAGAGCGGGGCCACCCAAGCGCCCCACCCCTCCCAGGGACCCCCCAAGCCCCCATCTCCGTCTCCCCCTGCTCACGGTGGACGTTGAGCTTGACGAAGGTCTCCTTGCCAGCCGGGATGGCGTCGTTGGTGCTGCGGCAGGAGAACACCCGCCCGATGTCCAGGTCGGTCGGGTTGATGGCGAGTTGGCTGGTGGTTGTCTCCCTCTTGCCATCAGCCAACACCTCCTGCCAAAGAGAGGGGTCAGTCTCCATTGGGTCCCTGTGCCAGGGATGCCAAGGTCCCCACTGGCTCCTCGTGCCAGGGATGCCAAGGTCCCCACTGGCTCCTGGTGCCAGGGATGCTGAGGTCCCTGTTGGCTCCCCATGCCAGGGATGCCAAGGTCCCCACTGGCTCCCCATGCCAGGGATGCCAAGGTCCCCACTGGCTCCTGGTGCCAGGGATGCTGAGGTCCCTGTTGGCTCCCCGTGCCAGGGATGCTGAGGTCCCTGTTGACTCCCCATGCCAGGGATAGAAAGGTCCCCACTGGCTCCCCATGCCAGGGATGCTGAGGTCCCCACTGGCTCCCCATGCCAGGGATGCTGGGGTCCCCGTTGGCTCCCCATGCCAGGGATGCTGAGGTCCCCACTGGCTCCCCATGCCAGGGATGCTGGGGTCCCCGTTGGCTCCCCATGCCAGGGATGCTGAGGTCCCTGTTGGCTCCCCATGCCAGGGATAGAAAGGTCCCCACTGGCTCCTCGTGCCAGGGATGCTGAGGTCCCTGTTGGCTCCCCGTGCCAGGGATGCCAAGGTTCCCACTGGCTCCTCGTGCCAGGGATGCTGAGGTCCCCACTGGCTCCCTGTGCCAGGGATGCCAAGGTCCCCACTGGCTCCTTGTGCCAGGGATGCCAAGGTCCCCACTGGCTCCCTGTGCCAGGGATGCCAAGGTCCCCACTGGCTCCCCGTGCCAGGGATGCTGAGGCATGGCACGGGGTGGCAGGGCTGGATGTGGGGTCGGGGGGTCCCAGTGCATCCCCGTACCGTGGTGGTGATGGCTCCATCCTGCTGGAGCCCATCCCTGTACCAGAGGATGGTGGCTGCTGGCTTGGCGCTGCGTGCCCGGCACGTCAGGTTGTAGGGGGTCCCCGCACGCAGCAGGATCTCGGGGGCTCCGTCGATGGTGGGGTCCTCAGGGGGGACTGCAGAGGGGAGAGGGGACACCGGGGTGGGTGCCAGGGCTCCCTGGGCACACAGAGACACCTACACCACCTCATGGGTCTGGTACAGGGAGAGAGATTTCGGGCAGCAGAGGCTGATCTCCCCCTGGCACCACGGGCAGGGTTTGGCAGCGGAGCGACACCCGGGCTGGTGCCAACGGGGTCTTGATCCCCTTCTGGATCTGGAGCTAAACCCCCCCTCACTGAGTTACTGGTGCTTGGGGAGAGATGAGGGTGCTGGTTGGTGTGGGGAAGGAAAGTGGGCGCCAGCTGGGGTGGGGGGCATGAGCTGAGCTGGCCTGGGGTGTCCCTGGGATGGGGGCTTGGAGAAAGGGGAGCTCTTGGGGAGGGGGGTTCATGCCACACATGTGGAGATGGATGGGCTGGGATGGCTTCAGCTGTTTGACAACAGCCCTGGTGGTAACAAGGGAAATGGGGACTGGGTCTGGGGTAGGAGTGAGGGTCCCCACCCCCCCCTCTGCCTAAGAACCCCCCTGCCCAGGGACCCCCATGCCAAAGGACCCTGGGACCCCCCAGCCCTTCCCCAGCTGAGCAGGGAGACCCCACTGAGCCTGTCAGGGAACCCCCTGGGTACCCCCATCCTTGGCAGTGCCACCCCAAAGACCCTAGGGCAGGGCTGTTCCCATGAGTTCCCAGCCCCCCAAATCAAAGGTGACCCCCTTCAGGCTGGGGGTCCCCAGGTACCATCTCTGCTTGGGGTGGGGTGGTGCAGGGGGAGGATGCTCCAGCAGCTGCATCACAGGGATAGAGCCACACACCCCATCCCCACCTCCTGCTTGTGGGCCTTTTATCTCCTGCCTTTCCAATGGGAATTTCAACACCAGAAGGAGAAAAGGGAGGGGGGGAGTGTGTGGAAATGAAGAAATCCTCCCCAAAATCCCACTCCTGCAACGTTTCTGCTGCAGCTCCAGCATTTTCTTTCCTTTTCTTATTTTTTTACAAGGCACAAAAGTCAGGGAAATCAAAGTTACTGCACTCACAGGGCCCCTAACTCAGCCGCAGCGTGAATATAGATTAAGGCATTAAAGATAATGGCACAGCCAGGCTGCTGGGGGGAAGGGGGGTGGCAGCAGCACAGCCAGCACCAGCCCTGCCCGCGCCTCCGAGCACCCACGCTGCCCGAGGTGGCTCGGGGGATGCAGGGTGTCATGGAACCCCAGCCTGGGCTGGGCTGGGAGGGACCCCAAGGGTCCCAGAGCTCCAACCCCCTGCCAGGGTTGGGAGGGACCCCAAGGGTCCCAGAGCTCCAACTCCTTACCAGGTTTGGGAGGGACCCCAAGGGTCCCAGAGCTCCAACCCCCTGCCACAGGCAGGGACACCAACCTCAGGCCTGGAGCTACACAAGGTTGCCCAGGGCCCCATCCAACCTGGCCTTGGACACCCCCAGACACAGGGCACCCACCCCCTCTCTGGGCAGCCCCTTCCAGCCCCTCCCCACTCTCTCTGCACAGAACTTCCCCCCAATCTCTCCTCTCCCCCTTCCCTCCTCCAGCTTCACTCCATCCCCCTTGTCCTGCCAGTCTCTGCCCTTGAACAAGCTGATTCCCCTCCTGTTCCTCTGCTCCCTTCAGGCACTGGCAGGCTGCAATGAGGTCCCCCCACAGCCTTCTCTTCTCCAGGCTGACCCAGCCCAGCTCCCTCAGCCTCTCTCCAGAGGGGAGCTGCTCCAGCCCCCTGAGCATCTCCGTGGCTCCTCTGACCCCTCTCCAACAGCCCCACATCTTCCTTGTGTTGGGCCCCAGCTCTGGACACAGGATCCAGCTGGGGGAGGGCAGAGCAGAGAGGGACAATCCCCTCCCTGTCCCTGCTGCCACCCCTCTGCTGATGGAGCCCAGGATCCCATCGCCCTTCCCAGCTGCCAGAGCCACTGCTGGCTCAGGGGAAGCTCCTCATCCCCCACGACACCCAGTGGGAGATGGGGGTGTACAGTGGGAGCTGTGGGGGTGCAGTGGGAGCTGTGGGAGCTGTGGGGGTATGGTGTGGGGCTGTGGGGGTACAGTGGGAGCTGTGGGGGTGTGGTGGGAGCTGTAGGGGTATGGTGGGAGCTGTGGGGGTACGGTGTGGGGCTGTGGGGGTGCGGTGGGAGCTGTGGGGTACGGTGTGGGGCTGGGGCCTTACTCAGCACGGTGAGCTTGGCGCGGCGGGAGCGCAGCGCGGCCTCGGTGGCCTGGCACTCGTAGACGGCGTCATCGGAGAGCTCGGCGTCCGTGATCTCCAGGTTGTACTGGCCCGAGTCGGCTGTGCCCACGATGCGGTAGCGCGGCCAGGCTGTAGGGACAGCATGAGGGGGGAGGGGTCAGCATAGAGGGAGGGGGTCCCTAGCTCATGTGGGGACCCCAGCACATGTGGGGTCCCTTGGCACATATGGGGTCCCCAGAATGTGTGGGGTCCCTAGTGTGTGTGGGACCCCTGGCTGGGGACCCCAGGCACATGTGGGAGCCTGGCACATGTAGGACTCCTGGCACATATGGTGTCCCCTGGCACGTGTGGGACCCCTGGCACGTGTGTGACTCCAGGACACGGGATGCTCAGGGCAGGCAGGGACCCCCGTGGGTGCAGGAGGCAGCAGATCCTGGGTGCTCAGCCCCAGCCGGCGCTTCGCTCCCAGGGCGCGTGGCTCTGGCCCTGCAGCATCTGGAGATGCCGCTCAGGGAGCTGGGAAATGGGTCAGGGGGAGGTGGCACAGTGGGAGATGTAACAGGGACAGCCCCTACCCCCACGGCGACGTCCCCAGAGCCGCCCCATGGGCACCTTTGAGCCCCTGCCCCATTCCCAGGGCCAGGCCGTCTTTGGTCCATTGCACGATCCCGGAGTAGTTGAGCACCACGCAGGAGAGGACGATCCTCTGGCCGGCCACCACCGTCTGGTCCTCTGGCTCCTCCACAAACCGAGTCTGCGCCACTGGGGACAGAGGAAGGGGCTCAGCCAGGGCTCGGGGTGCCCCCCATCCCCGCACCCAGGGCCTCACACCCCTACACCCACTGCTCCATCATGCCGCCAGCTCCAGCGCCACAGAGTCACCTCCAACACGGCCTCACCGGGGACCCCCACAGCCACACATGATCCCCAGAGGTTTTGGAGGGGCTGAGGGGGTGTGGGACCCCCCCCAATCCAGGCTCTGTCACGCTCCTGAGCCCCCCACCCCATGCAGCAGCAGGGATTGATCTCGGGCCCCATCATGGCCCCTGTCACGCGGCCAGCGGGTATCGACCAGGACACAGCAGGGACACACACACACACACACACACACATGTGCCAGCGTGGGCATCCCGACACGCATGTGCTGGGCCAGGGGCCAGGCTAGCAGCAGGGAGAGGGGCATCATGGCGGAGGAGCCGCCTCTCCCTGCCCTGTGTCCCCACCCCCTCCGGCCCTTAAAAACTTCTAGTTTGGGGTTTGTTGGGGTTGTTTTTTTTTTAACCTAAAATATTCAAAGGATTTCCGCCCC
>JAKCOX010000593.1:0-31310 GCA_022605575.1 Laterallus jamaicensis coturniculus | reverse complement strand
TTGCCTGGGAAACTCAAATGTACCTGCATGGTGCACCAAAAGTGTTTTTCTCGGCCAGAGCAGCTTTTTCTACCAAACGTCCAGCAATAGCTTCCAAACCAAAAGAGATAGTACTGAAAGACATAGCTGGCCTGAAACCTCCTCAGGGGAGACACAAACAGAAACTAGAAACTTTGGTGTAACTGCTTTCGTTTGCCTGGGAAACTCAAATGTACCTGCATGGTGCACCAAAAGTGTTTTTCTCGGCCAGAGCAGCTTTTTCTACCAAACGTCCAGCAATAGCTTCCAAACCAAAAGAGATAGTACTGAAAGACATAGCTGGCCTGAAACCTCCTCAGGGGAGACACAAACAGAAACTAGAAACTTTGGTGTAACTGCTTTCGTTTGCCTGGGAAACTCAAATGTACCTGCATGGTGCACCAAAAGTGTTTTTCTCGGCCAGAGCAGCTTTTTCTACCAAACGTCCAGCAATAGCTTCCAAACCAAAAGAGATAGTACTGAAAGACATAGCTGGCCTGAAACCTCCTCAGGGGAGACACAAACAGAAACTAGAAACTTTGGTGTAACTGCTTTCGTTTGCCTGGGAAACTCAAATGTACCTGCATGGTGCACCAAAAGTGTTTTTCTCGGCCGGAGAAGCTTTTTCTACCAAACGTACAGCAATAGCTTCCAAACCAAAAGAGATAGTACTGAAAGACATAGCTGGCCTGAAACCTCCTCAGGGGAGACACAAACAGAAACTAGAAACTTTGGTGTAACTGCTTTCGTTTGCCTGGGAAACTCAAATGTACCTGCATGGTGCACCAAAAGGTGTTTTTCTCGGCCAGAGCAGCTTTTTCTACCAAACGTCCAGCAATAGCTTCCAAACCAAAAGAGATAGTACTGAAAGACATAGCTGGCCTGAAACCTCCTCAGGGGAGACACAAACAGAAACTAGAAACTTTGGGTGTAACTGCTTTCGTTTGCCTGGGAAACTCAAAATGTACCTGCATGGTGCACCAAAAGTGTTTTTTCTCGGCCAGAGCAGCTTTTTCTACCAAACGTCCAGCAATAGCTTCCAAACCAAAAGAGATAGTACTGAAAGACATAGCTGGCCTGAAACCTCCTCAGGGGAGACACAAACAGAAACTAGAAAACTTTGGTGTAACTGCTTTCGTTTGCCTGGGAAACTCAAATGTACCTGCATGGTGCACCAAAAGTGTTTTTCTCGGCCAGAGCAGCTTTTTCTACCAAACGTCCAGCAATAGCTTCCAAACCAAAAGAGATAGTACTGAAAGACATAGCTGGCCTGAAACCTCCTCAGGGGAGACACAAACAGAAACTAGAAACTTTGGTGTAACTGCTTTCGTTTGCCTGGGAAACTCAAATGTACCTGCATGGTGCACCAAAAGTGTTTTTCTCGGCCAGAGCAGCTTTTTCTACCAAACGTCCAGCAATAGCTTCCAAACCAAAAGAGATAGTACTGAAAGACATAGCTGGCCTGAAACCTCCTCAGGGGAGACACAAACAGAAACTAGAAACTTTGGTGTAACTGCTTTCGTTTGCCTGGGAAACTCAAATGTACCTGCATGGTGCACCAAAAGTGTTTTTCTCGGCCGAGCAGCTTTTTCTACCAAACGTCCAGCAATAGCTTCCAAACCAAAAGAGATAGTACTGAAAGACATAGCTGGCCTGAAACCTCCTCAGGGGAGACACAAACAGAAACTAGAAACTTTGGTGTAACTGCTTTCGTTTGCCTGGGAAACTCAAATGTACCTGCATGGTGCACCAAAAGTGTTTTTCTCGGCCGGAGCAGCTTTTTCTACCAAACGTCCAGCAATAGCTTCCAAACCAAAAGAGATCGTACTGAAAGACATAGCTGGCCTGAAACCTCCTCAGGGGAGACACAAACAGAAACTAGAAACTTTGGTGTAACTGCTTTCGTTTGCCTGGGAAACTCAAATGTACCTGCATGGTGCACCAAAAGTGTTTTTCTCGGCCAGAGCAGCTTTTTCTACCAAACGTCCAGCAATAGCTTCCAAACCAAAAGAGAATAGTACTGAAAGACATAGCTGGCCTGAAACCTCCTCAGGGGAGACACAAACAGAAACTAGAAACTTTGGTGTAACTGCTTTCGTTTGCCTGGGAAACTCAAATGTACCTGCATGGTGCACCAAAAGTGTTTTTCTCGGCCTGAGCAGCTTTTTCTACCAACATCCAACGTCCAGGAATAGCTTCCAAACCAAAAGAGATAGTACTGAAAGACATAGCTGGCCTGAAACCTCCTCAGGGGAGACACAAACAGAAACTAGAAACTTTGGTGTCACTGCTTTCGTTTGCCTGGGAAACTCAAATGTACCTGCATGGTGCACCAAAAGTGTTTTTCTCGGCCGGACGAAGCTTTTTCTACCAAACGTCCCAGCAATAGCTTCCAAACCAAAAGAGATAGTACTGAAAGACATAGCTGGCCTGAAACCTCCTCAGGGGAGACACAAACAGAAACTAGAAACTTTGGTGTAACTGCTTTCGTTTGCCTGGGAAACTCAAATGTACCTGCATGGTGCACCAAAAGTGTTTTTCTCGGCCAGCGAAGCTTTTTCTACCAAACGTCCAGGAATAGCTTCCAAACCAAAAGAGATAGTACTGAAAGACATAGCTGGCCTGAAACCTCCTCAGGGGAGACACAAACAGAAACTAGAAACTTTGGTGTAACTGCTTTCGTTTGCCTGGGAAACTCAAATGTACCTGCATGGTGCACCAAAAGTGTTTTTCTCGGCCAGAGCAGCTTTTTCTACCAAACGTCCAGGCAATAGCTTCCAAACCAAAAGAGATAGTACTGAAAGACATAGCTGGCCTGAAACCTCCTCAGGGGAGACACAAACAGAAACTAGAAACTTTGGTGTAACTGCTTTCGTTTGCCTGGGAACTCAAATGTACCTGCATGGTGCACCAAAAGTGTTTTTCTCGGCCAGAGCAGCTTTTTCTACCAAACGTCCAGCAATAGCTTCCAAACCAAAAGAGATAGTACTGAAAGACATAGCTGGCCTGAAACCTCCTCAGGGGAGACACAAACAGAAACTAGAAACTTTGGTGGTGTAACTGCTTTCGTTTGCCTGGGAAACTCAAATGTACCTGCATGGTGCACCAAAAGTGTTTTTCTCGGCCAGAGCATCTTTTTCTACCAAACGTCCAGCAATAGCTTCCAAACCAAAAGAGATAGTACTGAAAGACATAGCTGGCCTGAAACCTCCTCAGGGGGAGACACAAACAGAAACTAGAAACTTTGGTGTAACTGCTTTCGTTTGCCTGGGAAACTCAATGTACCTGCATGGTGCACCAAAAGTGTTTTCCTCGGCCGGAGAAGCTTTTTCTACCAAACGTCCCAGAATAGCTTCCAAACCAAAAGAGATAGTACTGAAAGACATTGCTGGCCTGAAACCTCCTCAGGGGAGACACAAACAGAAACTAGAAACTTTGGTGTCACTGCTTTCGTTTGCCTGGGAAACTCAAATGTACCTGCATGGTGC
This sequence comes from Laterallus jamaicensis coturniculus, assembly GCA_022605575.1. Taxonomy (NCBI): domain Eukaryota; kingdom Metazoa; phylum Chordata; class Aves; order Gruiformes; family Rallidae; genus Laterallus; species Laterallus jamaicensis. Next base: position 27,804 of record JAKCOX010000593.1, on the reverse strand, counting down.
ACCAAAAGTGTTTTTCTCGGCCGGCGAAGCTTTTTCTACCAAACGTCCAGCAATAGCTTCCAAACCAAAAGAGATAGTACTGAAAGACATAGCTGGCCTGAAACCTCCTCAGGGGAGACACAAACAGAAACTAGAAAACTTTGGTGTAACTGCTTTCGTTTGCCTGGGAAACTCAATTGTACCTGCATGGTGCACCAAAAGTGTTTTTCTCGGCCAGAGCAGCTTTTTCTACCAAACGTCCAGCAATAGCTTCCAAACCAAAAGAGATAGTACTGAAAGACATAGCTGGCCTGAAACCTCCTCAGGGGAGACACAAACAGAAACTAGAAACTTTGGTGTAACTGCTTTCGTTTGCCTGGGAAACTCAAATGTACCTGCATGGTGCACCAAAAGTGTTTTTTCTCGGCCAGAGCAGCTTTTTCTACCAAACGTCCAGCAATAGCTTCCAAACCAAAAGAGATAGTACTGAAAGACATAGCTGGCCTGAAACCTCCTCAGGGGAGACACAAACAGAAACTAGAAACTTTGGTGTAACTGCTTTCGTTTGCCTGGGAAACTCAAATGTACCTGCATGGTGCACCAAAAGTGTTTTTCTCGGCCAGAGCAGCTTTTTCTACCAAACGTCCAGCAATAGCTTCCAACCAAAAGAGATAGTACTGAAAGACATAGCTGGCCTGAAACCTCCTCAGGGGAGACACAAACAGAAACTAGAAACTTTGGTGTAACTGCTTTCGTTTTGCCTGGGAAACTCAAATGTACCTGCCTGGTGCACCAAAAGTGTTTTTCTCGGCCAGAGCAGCTTTTTCTACCAAACGTCCAGCAATAGCTTCCAAACCAAAAGAGATAGTACTGAAAGACATAGCTGGCCTGAAACCTCCTCAGGGGAGACACAAACAGAAACTAGAAACTTTGGTGTAACTGCTTTCGTTTGCCTGGGAAACTCAAATGTACCTGCATGGTGCACCAAAAGTGTTTTTTCTCGGCCAGAGCAGCTTTTTCTACCAAACGTCCAGCAATAGCTTCCAAACCAAAAGAGATAGTACTGAAAGACATAGCTGGCCTGAAACCTCCTCAGGGGAGACACAAACAGAAACTAGAAACTTTGGTGTAACTGCTTTCGTTTGCCTGGGAAACTCAAATGTACCTGCATGGTGCACCAAAAGTGTTTTTCTCGGCCGGAGAAGCTTTTTCTACCAAACATGCCAAACGTCCAGGAATAGCTTCCAAACCAAAAGAGATAGTACTGAAAGACATTGCTGGCCTGAAACCTCCTCAGGGGAGACACAAACAGAAACTAGAAACTTTGGTGTAACTGCTTTCGTTTGCCTGGGAAACTCAAATGTACCTGCATGGTGCACCAAAAGTGTTTTTCTCGGCCAGAGCAGCTTTTTCTACCAAACGTCCAGCAATAGCTTCCAAACCAAAAGAGATAGTACTGAAAAGACATAGCTGGCCTGAAACCTCCTCAGGGGAGACACAAACAGAAACTAGAAACTTTGGTGTAACTGCTTTCGTTTGCCTGGGAAACTCAAATGTACCTGCATGGTGCACCAAAAGTGTTTTTCTCGGCCAGAGCAGCTTTTTCTACCAAACGTCCAGCAATAGCTTCCAAACCAAAAGAGATAGTACTGAAAGACATAGCTGGCCTGAAACCTCCTCAGGGGAGACACAAACAGAAACTAGAAACTTTGGTGTAACTGCTTTCGTTTGCCTGGGAAACTCAAATGTACCTGCATGGTGCACCAAAAGTGTTTTTCTCGGCCAGAGCAGCTTTTTCTACCAAACGTCCAGCAATAGCTTCCAAACCAAAAGAGATAGTACTGAAAGACATAGCTGGCCTGAAACCTCCTCAGGGGAGACACAAACAGAAACTAGAAACTTTGGTGTAACTGCTTTCGTTTGCCTGGGAAACTCAAATGTACCTGCATGGTGCACCAAAAGTGTTTTTCTCGGCCGGAGCAACTTTTTCTACCAAACGTCCAGCAATAGCTTCCAAACCAAAAGAGATAGTACTGAAAGACATAGCTGGCCTGAAACCTCCTCAGGGGAGACACAAACAGAAACTAGAAACTTTGGTGTAACTGCTTTCGTTTGCCTGGGAAACTCAAATGTACCTGCATGGTGCACCAAAAGTGTTTTTCTCGGCCAGAGCAGCTTTTTCTACCAAACGTCCAGCAATAGCTTCCAAACCAAAAGAGATAGTACTGAAAGACATAGCTGGCCTGAAACCTCCTCAGGGGAGACACAAACAGAAACTAGAAACTTTGGTGTAACTGCTTTCGTTTGCCTGGGAAACTCAAATGTACCTGCATGGTGCACCAAAAGTGTTTTTCTCGGCCAGAGCAGCTTTTTCTACGAAAACGTCCAGCAATAGCTTCCAAACCAAAAGAGATAGTACTGAAAGACATAGCTGGCCTGAAACCTCCTCAGGGGAGACACAAACAGAAACTAGAAACTTTGGTGTAACTGCTTTCGTTTGCCTGGGAAACTCAAATGTACCTGCATGGTGCACCAAAAGTGTTTTCCTCGGCCGGAGAAGCTTTTTCTACCAAACATGCCAAACGTCCAGGAATAGCTTCCAAACCAAAAGAGATAGTACTGAAAGACATTGCTGGCTTAAACCTCCTCAGGGGAGACACAAACAGAAACTAGAAACTTTGGTGTCACTGCTTTCGTTTGCCTGGGAAACTCAAATGTACCTGCATGGTGCACCAAAAGTGTTTTTCTCGGCCGGCGAAGCTTTTTCTACCAAACGTCCAGCAATAGCTTCCAAACCAAAAGAGATAGTACTGAAAGACATAGCTGGCCTGAAACCTCCTCAGGGGAGACACAAACAGAAACTAGAAACTTTGGTGTAACTGCTTTCGTTTGCCTGGGAAACTCAAATGTACCTGCATGGTGCACCAAAAGTGTTTTTCTCGGCCGGAGAAGCTTTTTCTACCAAACATGCCAAACGTCCAGGAATAGCTTCCAAACCAAAAGAGATAGTACTGAAAGACATTGCTGGCCTGAAACCTCCTCAGGGGAGACACAAACAGAAACTAGAAACTTTGGTGTCACTGCTTTCGTTTGCCTGGGAAACTCAAATGTACCTGCATGGTGCACCAAAAGTGTTTTTCTCGGCCGGCGAAGCTTTTTCTACCAAACGTCCAGCAATAGCTTCCAAACCAAAAGAGATAGTACTGAAAGACATAGCTGGCCTGAAACCTCCTCAGGGGAGACACAAACAGAAACTAGAAACTTTGGTGTAACTGCTTTCGTTTGCCTGGGAAACTCAAATGTACCTGCATGGTGCACCAAAAGTGTTTTTCTCGGCCAGAGCAGCTTTTTCTACCAAACGTCCAGCAATAGCTTCCAAACCAAAAGAGATAGTACTGAAAGACATAGCTGGCCTGAAACCTCCTCAGGGGAGACACAAACAGAAACTAGAAACTTTGGTGTAACTGCTTTCGTTTGCCTGGGAAACTCAAATGTACCTGCATGGTGCACCAAAAGTGTTTTTCTCGGCCAGAGCAGCTTTTTCTACCAAACGTCCAGCAATAGCTTCCAAACCAAAAGAGATAGTACTGAAAGACATAGCTGGCCTGAAACCTCCTCAGGGGAGACACAAACAGAAACTAGAAACTTTGGTGTAACTGCTTTCGTTTGCCTGGGAAACTCAAATGTACCTGCATGGTGCACCAAAAGTGTTTTTCTCGGCCAGAGCAGCTTTTTCTACCAAACGTCCAGCAATAGCTTCCAAACCAAAAGAGATAGTACTGAAAGACATAGCTGGCCTGAAACCTCCTCAGGGGAGACACAAACAGAAACTAGAAACTTTGGTGTAACTGCTTTCGTTTGCCTGGGAAACTCAAATGTACCTGCATGGTGCACCAAAAGTGTTTTTCTCGGCCAGAGCAGCTTTTTCTACCAAACGTCCAGCAATAGCTTCCAAACCAAAAGAGATAGTACTGAAAGACATAGCTGGCCTGAAACCTCCTCAGGGGAGACACAAACAGAAACTAGAAACTTTGGTGTAACTGCTTTCGTTTGCCTGGGAAACTCAAATGTACCTGCATGGTGCACCAAAAGTGTTTTCCTCGGCCGGAGAAGCTTTTTCTACCAAACATGCCAAACGTCCAGCAATAGCTTCCAAACCAAAAGAGATAGTACTGAAAGACATTGCTGGCCTGAAACCTCCTCAGGGGAGACACAAACAGAAACTAGAAACTTTGGTGTCACTGCTTTCGTTTGCCTGGGAAACTCAAATGTACCTGCATGGTGCACCAAAAGTGTTTTTCTCGGCCGGCGAAGCTTTTTCTACCAAACGTCCAGCAATAGCTTCCAAACCAAAAGAGATAGTACTGAAAGACATAGCTGGCCTGAAACCTCCTCAGGGGAGACACAAACAGAAACTAGAAACTTTGGTGTAACTGCTTTCGTTTGCCTGGGAAACTCAAATGTACCTGCATGGTGCACCAAAAGTGTTTTTCTCGGCCAGAGCAGCTTTTTCTACCAAACGTCCAGCAATAGCTTCCAAACCAAAAGAGATAGTACTGAAAGACATAGCTGGCCTGAAACCTCCTCAGGGGAGACACAAACAGAAACTAGAAACTTTGGTGTAACTGCTTTCGTTTGCCTGGGAAACTCAAATGTACCTGCATGGTGCACCAAAAGTGTTTTTCTCGGCCAGAGCAGCTTTTTCTACCAAACGTCCAGCAATAGCTTCCAAACCAAAAGAGATAGTACTGAAAGACATAGCTGGCCTGAAACCTCCTCAGGGGAGACACAAACAGAAACTAGAAACTTTGGTGTAACTGCTTTCGTTTGCCTGGGAAACTCAAATGTACCTGCATGGTGCACCAAAAGTGTTTTTCTCGGCCAGAGCAGCTTTTTCTACCAAACGTCCAGCAATAGCTTCCAAACCAAAAGAGATAGTACTGAAAGACATAGCTGGCCTGAAACCTCCTCAGGGGAGACACAAACAGAAACTAGAAACTTTGGTGTAACTGCTTTCGTTTGCCTGGGAAACTCAAATGTACCTGCATGGTGCACCAAAAGTGTTTTTCTCGGCCAGAGCAGCTTTTTCTACCAAACGTCCAGCAATAGCTTCCAAACCAAAAGAGATAGTACTGAAAGACATAGCTGGCCTGAAACCTCCTCAGGGGAGACACAAACAGAAACTAGAAACTTTGGTGTAACTGCTTTCGTTTGCCTGGGAAACTCAAATGTACCTGCATGGTGCACCAAAAGTGTTTTTCTCGGCCGGAGAAGCTTTTTCTACCAAACATGCCAAACGTCCAGGAATAGCTTCCAAACCAAAAGAGATAGTACTGAAAGACATTGCTGGCCTGAAACCTCCTCAGGGGAGACACAAACAGAAACTAGAAACTTTGGTGTCACTGCTTTCGTTTGCCTGGGAAACTCAAATGTACCTGCATGGTGCACCAAAAGTGTTTTTCTCGGCCAGAGCAGCTTTTTCTACCAAACGTCCAGCAATAGCTTCCAAACCAAAAGAGATAGTACTGAAAGACATAGCTGGCCTGAAACCTCCTCAGGGGAGACACAAACAGAAACTAGAAACTTTGGTGTAACTGCTTTCGTTTGCCTGGGAAACTCAAATGTACCTGCATGGTGCACCAAAAGTGTTTTTCTCGGCCAGAGCAGCTTTTTCTACCAAACGTCCAGCAATAGCTTCCAAACCAAAAGAGATAGTACTGAAAGACATAGCTGGCCTGAAACCTCCTCAGGGGAGACACAAACAGAAACTAGAAACTTTGGTGTCACTGCTTTCGTTTGCCTGGGAAACTCAAATGTACCTGCATGGTGCACCAAAAGTGTTTTTCTCGGCCGGAGAAGCTTTTTCTACCAAACGTCCAGCAATAGCTTCCAAACCAAAAGAGATAGTACTGAAAGACATAGCTGGCCTGAAACCTCCTCAGGGGAGACACAAACAGAAACTAGAAACTTTGGTGTAACTGCTTTCGTTTGCCTGGGAAACTCAAATGTACCTGCATGGTGCACCAAAAGTGTTTTTCTCGGCCAGAGCAGCATTTTCTACCAAACGTCCAGCAATAGCTTCCAAACCAAAAGAGATAGTACTGAAAGACATAGCTGGCCTGAAACCTCCTCAGGGGAGACACAAACAGAAACTAGAAACTTTGGTGTAACTGCTTTCGTTTGCCTGGGAAACTCAAATGTACCTGCATGGTGCACCAAAAGTGTTTTTCTCGGCCAGAGCAGCTTTTTCTACCAAACGTCCAGCAATAGCTTCCAAACCAAAAGAGATAGTACTGAAAGACATAGCTGGCCTGAAACCTCCTCAGGGGAGACACAAACAGAAACTAGAAACTTTGGTGTAACTGCTTTCGTTTGCCTGGGAAACTCAAATGTACCTGCATGGTGTACCAAAAGAGTTTTTCTCGGCCAGAGCAGCTTTTTCTACCAAACGTCCAGCAATAGCTTCCAAACCAAAAGAGATAGTACTGAAAGACATAGCTGGCCTGAAACCTCCTCAGGGGAGACACAAACAGAAACTAGAAACTTTGGTGTAACTGCTTTCGTTTGCCTGGGAAACTCAAATGTACCTGCATGGTGCACCAAAAGTGTTTTTCTCGGCCAGAGCAGCTTTTTCTACCAAACGTCCAGCAATAGCTTCCAAACCAAAAGAGATAGTACTGAAAGACATAGCTGGCCTGAAACCTCCTCAGGGGAGACACAAACAGAAACTAGAAACTTTGGTGTAACTGCTTTCGTTTGCCTGGGAAACTCAAATGTACCTGCATGGTGCACCAAAAGTGTTTTTCTCGGCCGGAGAATCTTTTTCTACCAAACATGCCAAACGTCCAGGAATAGCTTCCAAACCAAAAGAGATAGTACTGAAAGACATTGCTGGCCTGAAACCTCCTCAGGGGAGACACAAACAGAAACTAGAAACTTTGGTGTCACTGCTTTCGTTTGCCTGGGAAACTCAAATGTACCTGCATGGTGCACCAAAATTGTTTTTCTCGGCCGGCGAAGCTTTTTCTAACAAACGTCCAGCAATAGCTTCCAAACCAAAAGAGATAGTACTGAAAGACATAGCTGGCCTGAAACCTCCTCAGGGGAGACACAAACAGAAACTAGAAACTTTGGTGTAACTGCTTTCGTTTGCCTGGGAAACTCAAATGTACCTGCATGGTGCACCAAAAGTGTTTTTCTCGGCCAGAGCAGCTTTTTCTACCAAACGTCCAGCAATAGCTTCCAAACCAAAAGAGATAGTACTGAAAGACATAGCTGGCCTGAAACCTCCTCAGGGGAGACACAAACAGAAACTAGAAACTTTGGTGTAACTGCTTTCGTTTGCCTGGGAAACTCAAATGTACCTGCATGGTGCACCAAAAGTGTTTTTCTCGGCCAGAGCAGCTTTTTCTACCAAACGTCCAGCAATAGCTTCCAAACCAAAAGAGATAGTACTGAAAGACATAGCTGGCCTGAAACCTCCTCAGGGGAGACACAAACAGAAACTAGAAACTTTGGTGTCACTGCTTTCGTTTGCCTGGGAAACTCAAATGTACCTGCATGGTGCACCAAAAGTGTTTTTCTCGGCCGGAGAAGCTTTTTCTACCAAACGTACAGCAATAGCTTCCAAACCAAAAGAGATAGTACTGAAAGACATAGCTGGCCTGAAACCTCCTCAGGGGAGACACAAACAGAAACTAGAAACTTTGGTGTAACTGCTTTCGTTTGCCTGGGAAACTCAAATGTACCTGCATGGTGCACCAAAAGTGTTTTTCTCGGCCAGAGCAGCATTTTCTACCAAACGTCCAGCAATAGCTTCCAAACCAAAAGAGATAGTACTGAAAGACATAGCTGGCCTGAAACCTCCTCAGGGGAGACACAAACAGAAACTAGAAACTTTGGTGTAACTGCTTTCGTTTGCCTGGGAAACTCAAATGTACCTGCATGGTGCACCAAAAGTGTTTTTCTCGGCCAGAGCAGCTTTTTCTACCAAACGTCCAGCAATAGCTTCCAAACCAAAAGAGATAGTACTGAAAGACATAGCTGGCCTGAAACCTCCTCAGGGGAGACACAAACAGAAACTAGAAACTTTGGTGTAACTGCTTTCGTTTGCCTGGGAAACTCAAATGTACCTGCATGGTGCACCAAAAGTGTTTTTCTCGGCCAGAGCAGCTTTTTCTACCAAACGTCCAGCAATAGCTTCCAAACCAAAAGAGATAGTACTGAAAGACATAGCTGGCCTGAAACCTCCTCAGGGGAGACACAAACAGAAACTAGAAACTTTGGTGTAACTGCTTTCGTTTGCCTGGGAAACTCAAATGTATTTGCATGGTGCACCAAAAGTGTTTTTCTCGGCCAGAGCAGCTTTTTCTACCAAACGTCCAGCAATAGCTTCCAAACCAAAAGAGATAGTACTGAAAGACATAGCTGGCCTGAAACCTCCTCAGGGGAGACACAAACAGAAACTAGAAACTTTGGTGTAACTGCTTTCGTTTGCCTGGGAAACTCAAATGTACCTGCATGGTGCACCAAAAGTGTTTTTCTCGGCCAGAGCAGCTTTTTCTACGAAAACGTCCAGCAATAGCTTCCAAACCAAAAGAGATAGTACTGAAAGACATAGCTGGCCTGAAACCTCCTCAGGGGAGACACAAACAGAAACTAGAAACTTTGGTGTAACTGCTTTCGTTTGCCTGGGAAACTCAAATGTACCTGCATGGTGCACCAAAAGTGTTTTTCTCGGCCGGAGAAGCTTTTTCTACCAAACATGCCAAACGTCCAGGAATAGCTTCCAAACCAAAAGAGATAGTACTGAAAGACATAGCTGGCCTGAAACCTCCTCAGGGGAGACACAAACAGAAACTAGAAACTTTGGTGTCACTGCTTTCGTTTGCCTGGGAAACTCAAATGTACCTGCATGGTGCACCAAAAGTGTTTTTCTCGGCCAGAGCAGCTTTTTCTACCAAACGTCCAGCAATAGCTTCCAAACCAAAAGAGATAGTACTGAAAGACATAGCTGGCCTGAAACCTCCTCAGGGGAGACACAAACAGAAACTAGAAACTTTGGTGTAACTGCTTTCCTTTGCCTGGGAAACTCAAATGTACCTGCATGGTGCACCAAAAGTGTTTTTCTCGGCCGGAGCAACTTTTTCTACCAAACGTCCAGCAATAGCTTCCAAACCAAAAGAGATAGTACTGAAAGACATAGCTGGCCTGAAACCTCCTCAGGGGAGACACAAACAGAAACTAGAAACTTTGGTGTAACTGCTTTCGTTTGCCTGGGAAACTCAAATGTACCTGCATGGTGCACCAAAAGTGTTTTTCTCGGCCAGAGCAGCTTTTTCTACCAAACGTCCAGCAATAGCTTCCAAACCAAAAGAGATAGTACTGAAAGACATAGCTGGCCTGAAACCTCCTCAGGGGAGACACAAACAGAAACTAGAAACTTTGGTGTAACTGCTTTCGTTTGCCTGGGAAACTCAAATGTACCTGCATGGTGCACCAAAAGTGTTTTTCTCGGCCAGAGCAGCTTTTTCTACCAAACGTCCAGCAATAGCTTCCAAACCAAAAGAGATAGTACTGAAAGACATAGCTGGCCTGAAACCTCCTCAGGGGAGACACAAACAGAAACTAGAAACTTTGGTGTAACTGCTTTCGTTTGCCTGGGAAACTCAAATGTACCTGCATGGTGCACCAAAAGTGTTTTTCTCGGCCAGAGCAGCTTTTTCTACCAAACGTCCAGCAATAGCTTCCAAACCAAAAGAGATAGTACTGAAAGACATAGCTGGCCTGAAACCTCCTCAGGGGAGACACAAACAGAAACTAGAAACTTTGGTGTAACTGCTTTCCTTTGCCTGGGAAACTCAAATGTACCTGCATGGTGCACCAAAAGTGTTTTTCTCGGCCAGAGCAGCTTTTTCTACCAAACGTCCAGCAATAGCTTCCAAACCAAAAGAGATAGTACTGAAAGACATAGCTGGCCTGAAACCTCCTCAGGGGAGACACAAACAGAAACTAGAAACTTTGGTGTAACTGCTTTCGTTTGCCTGGGAAACTCAAATGTACCTGCATGGTGCACCAAAAGTGTTTTTCTCGGCCAGAGCAGCTTTTTCTACCAAACGTCCAGCAATAGCTTCCAAACCAAAAGAGATAGTACTGAAAGACATAGCTGGCCTGAAACCTCCTCAGGGGAGACACAAACAGAAACTAGAAACTTTGGTGTAACTGCTTTCGTTTGCCTGGGAAACTCAAATGTACCTGCATGGTGCACCAAAAGTGTTTTTCTCGGCCAGAGCAGCTTTTTCTACGAAAACGTCCAGCAATAGCTTCCAAACCAAAAGAGATAGTACTGAAAGACATAGCTGGCCTGAAACCTCCTCAGGGGAGACACAAACAGAAACTAGAAACTTTGGTGTAACTGCTTTCGTTTGCCTGGGAAACTCAAATGTACCTGCATGGTGCACCAAAAGTGTTTTTCTCGGCCAGAGCAGCTTTTTCTACCAAACATGCCAAACGTCCAGGAATAGCTTCCAAACCAAAAGAGATAGTACTGAAAGACATTGCTGGCCTGAAACCTCCTCAGGGGAGACACAAACAGAAACTAGAAATTTTGCTGTCACTGCTTTCGTTTGCCTGGGAAACTCAAATGTACCTGCATGGTGCACCAAAAGTGTTTTTCTCGGCCGGCGAAGCTTTTTCTACCAAACGTCCAGCAATAGCTTCCAAACCAAAAGAGATAGTACTGAAAGACATAGCTGGCCTGAAACCCCCTCAGGGGAGACACAAACAGAAACTAGAAACTTTGGTGTAACTGCTTTCGTTTGCCTGGGAAACTCAAATGTACCTGCATGGTGCACCAAAAGTGTTTTTCTCGGCCAGAGCAGCTTTTTCTACCAAACGTCCAGCAATAGCTTCCAAACCAAAAGAGATAGTACTGAAAGACATAGCTGGCCTGAAACCTCCTCAGGGGAGACACAAACAGAAACTAGAAACTTTGGTGTCACTGCTTTCGTTTGCCTGGGAAACTCAAATGTACCTGCATGGTGCACCAAAAGTGTTTTTCTCGGCCAGAGCAGCTTTTTCTACCAAACGTCCAGCAATAGCTTCCAAACCAAAAGAGATAGTACTGAAAGACATAGCTGGCCTGAAACCTCCTCAGGGGAGACACAAACAGAAACTAGAAACTTTGGTGTAACTGCTTTCGTTTGCCTGGGAAACTCAAATGTACCTGCATGGTGCACCAAAAGTGTTTTCCTCGGCCGGAGAAGCTTTTTCTACCAAACATGCCAAACGTCCAGGAATAGCTTCCAAACCAAAAGAGATAGTACTGAAAGACATTGCTGGCCTGAAACCTCCTCAGGGGAGACACAAACAGAAACTAGAAACTTTGGTGTCACTGCTTTCGTTTGCCTGGGAAACTCAAATGTACCTGCATGGTGCACCAAAAGTGTTTTTCTCGGCCGGCGAAGCTTTTTCTACCAAACGTCCAGCAATAGCTTCCAAACCAAAAGAGATAGTACTGAAAGACATAGCTGGCCTGAAACCTCCTCAGGGGAGACACAAACAGAAACTAGAAACTTTGGTGTAACTGCTTTCGTTTGCCTGGGAAACTCAAATGTACCTGCATGGTGCACCAAAAGTGTTTTTCTCGGCCAGAGCAGCTTTTTCTACCAAACGTCCAGCAATAGCTTCCAAACCAAAAGAGATAGTACTGAAAGACATAGCTGGCCTGAAACCTCCTCAGGGGAGACACAAACAGAAACTAGAAACTTTGGTGTAACTGCTTTCGTTTGCCTGGGAAACTCAAATGTACCTGCATGGTGCACCAAAAGTGTTTTTCTCGGCCAGAGCAGCTTTTTCTACCAAACGTCCAGCAATAGCTTCCAAACCAAAAGAGATAGTACTGAAAGACATAGCTGGCCTGAAACCTCCTCAGGGGAGACACAAACAGAAACTAGAAACTTTGGTGTAACTGCTTTCGTTTGCCTGGGAAACTCAAATGTACCTGCATGGTGCACCAAAAGTGTTTTTCTCGGCCAGAGCAGCTTTTTCTACCAAACGTCCAGCAATAGCTTCCAAACCAAAAGAGATAGTACTGAAAGACATAGCTGGCCTGAAACCTCCTCAGGGGAGACACAAACAGAAACTAGAAACTTTGGTGTAACTGCTTTCGTTTGCCTGGGAAACTCAAATGTACCTGCATGGTGCACCAAAAGTGTTTTTCTCGGCCAGAGCAGCTTTTTCTACCAAACGTCCAGCAATAGCTTCCAAACCAAAAGAGATAGTACTGAAAGACATAGCTGGCCTGAAACCTCCTCAGGGGAGACACAAACAGAAACTAGAAACTTTGGTGTAACTGCTTTCGTTTGCCTGGGAAACTCAAATGTACCTGCATGGTGCACCAAAAGTGTTTTTCTCGGCCGGAGAAGCTTTTTCTACCAAACATGCCAAACGTCCAGGAATAGCTTCCAAACCAAAAGAGATAGTACTGAAAGACATTGCTGGCCTGAAACCTCCTCAGGGGAGACACAAACAGAAACTAGAAACTTTGGTGTCACTGCTTTCGTTTGCCTGGGAAACTCAAATGTACCTGCATGGTGCACCAAAAGTGTTTTTCTCGGCCGGCGAAGCTTTTTCTAACAAACGTCCAGCAATAGCTTCCAAACCAAAAGAGATAGTACTGAAAGACATAGCTGGCCTGAAACCTCCTCAGGGGAGACACAAACAGAAACTAGAAACTTTGGTGTAACTGCTTTCGTTTGCCTGGGAAACTCAAATGTACCTGCATGGTGCACCAAAAGTGTTTTTCTCGGCCAGAGCAGCTTTTTCTACCAAACGTCCAGCAATAGCTTCCAAACCAAAAGAGATAGTACTGAAAGACATAGCTGGCCTGAAACCTCCTCAGGGGAGACACAAACAGAAACTAGAAACTTTGGTGTAACTGCTTTCGTTTGCCTGGGAAACTCAAATGTACCTGCATGGTGCACCAAAAGTGTTTTTCTCGGCCAGAGCAGCTTTTTCTACCAAACGTCCAGCAATAGCTTCCAAACCAAAAGAGATAGTACTGAAAGACATAGCTGGCCTGAAACCTCCTCAGGGGAGACACAAACAGAAACTAGAAACTTTGGTGTCACTGCTTTCGTTTGCCTGGGAAACTCAAATGTACCTGCATGGTGCACCAAAAGTGTTTTTCTCGGCCGGAGAAGCTTTTTCTACCAAACGTACAGCAATAGCTTCCAAACCAAAAGAGATAGTACTGAAAGACATAGCTGGCCTGAAACCTCCTCAGGGGAGACACAAACAGAAACTAGAAACTTTGGTGTAACTGCTTTCGTTTGCCTGGGAAACTCAAATGTACCTGCATGGTGCACCAAAAGTGTTTTTCTCGGCCAGAGCAGCATTTTCTACCAAACGTCCAGCAATAGCTTCCAAACCAAAAGAGATAGTACTGAAAGACATAGCTGGCCTGAAACCTCCTCAGGGGAGACACAAACAGAAACTAGAAACTTTGGTGTAACTGCTTTCGTTTGCCTGGGAAACTCAAATGTACCTGCATGGTGCACCAAAAGTGTTTTTCTCGGCCAGAGCAGCTTTTTCTACCAAACGTCCAGCAATAGCTTCCAAACCAAAAGAGATAGTACTGAAAGACATAGCTGGCCTGAAACCTCCTCAGGGGAGACACAAACAGAAACTAGAAACTTTGGTGTAACTGCTTTCGTTTGCCTGGGAAACTCAAATGTACCTGCATGGTGCACCAAAAGTGTTTTTCTCGGCCAGAGCAGCTTTTTCTACCAAACGTCCAGCAATAGCTTCCAAACCAAAAGAGATAGTACTGAAAGACATAGCTGGCCTGAAACCTCCTCAGGGGAGACACAAACAGAAACTAGAAACTTTGGTGTAACTGCTTTCGTTTGCCTGGGAAACTCAAATGTACCTGCATGGTGCACCAAAAGTGTTTTTCTCGGCCAGAGCAGCTTTTTCTACCAAACGTCCAGCAATAGCTTCCAAACCAAAAGAGATAGTACTGAAAGACATAGCTGGCCTGAAACCTCCTCAGGGGAGACACAAACAGAAACTAGAAACTTTGGTGTAACTGCTTTCGTTTGCCTGGGAAACTCAAATGTACCTGCATGGTGCACCAAAAGTGTTTTTCTCGGCCAGAGCAGCTTTTTCTACGAAAACGTCCAGCAATAGCTTCCAAACCAAAAGAGATAGTACTGAAAGACATAGCTGGCCTGAAACCTCCTCAGGGGAGACACAAACAGAAACTAGAAACTTTCGTGTAACTGCTTTCGTTTGCCTGGGAAACTCAAATGTACCTGCATGGTGCACCAAAAGTGTTTTTCTCGGCCGGAGAAGCTTTTTCTACCAAACATGCCAAACGTCCAGGAATAGCTTCCAAACCAAAAGAGATAGTACTGAAAGACATAGCTGGCCTGAAACCTCCTCAGGGGAGACACAAACAGAAACTAGAAACTTTGGTGTCACTGCTTTCGTTTGCCTGGGAAACTCAAATGTACCTGCATGGTGCACCAAAAGTGTTTTTCTCGGCCAGAGCAGCTTTTTCTACCAAACGTCCAGCAATAGCTTCCAAACCAAAAGAGATAGTACTGAAAGACATAGCTGGCCTGAAACCTCCTCAGGGGAGACACAAACAGAAACTAGAAACTTTGGTGTAACTGCTTTCCTTTGCCTGGGAAACTCAAATGTACCTGCATGGTGCACCAAAAGTGTTTTTCTCGGCCGGAGCAACTTTTTCTACCAAACGTCCAGCAATAGCTTCCAAACCAAAAGAGATAGTACTGAAAGACATAGCTGGCCTGAAACCTCCTCAGGGGAGACACAAACAGAAACTAGAAACTTTGGTGTAACTGCTTTCGTTTGCCTGGGAAACTCAAATGTACCTGCATGGTGCACCAAAAGTGTTTTTCTCGGCCGGAGCAGCTTTTTCTACCAAACGTCCAGCAATAGCTTCCAAACCAAAAGAGATAGTACTGAAAGACATAGCTGGCCTGAAACCTCCTCAGGGGAGACACAAACAGAAACTAGAAACTTTGGTGTAACTGCTTTCGTTTGCCTGGGAAACTCAAATGTACCTGCATGGTGCACCAAAAGTGTTTTTCTCGGCCAGAGCAGCTTTTTCTACCAAACGTCCAGCAATAGCTTCCAAACCAAAAGAGATAGTACTGAAAGACATAGCTGGCCTGAAACCTCCTCAGGGGAGACACAAACAGAAACTAGAAACTTTGGTGTAACTGCTTTCGTTTGCCTGGGAAACTCAAATGTACCTGCATGGTGCACCAAAAGTGTTTTTCTCGGCCAGAGCAGCTTTTTCTACCAAACGTCCAGCAATAGCTTCCAAACCAAAAGAGATAGTACTGAAAGACATAGCTGGCCTGAAACCGCCTCAGGGGAGACACAAACAGAAACTAGAAACTTTGGTGTAACTGCTTTCCTTTGCCTGGGAAACTCAAATGTACCTGCATGGTGCACCAAAAGTGTTTTTCTCGGCCAGAGCAGCTTTTTCTACCAAACGTCCAGCAATAGCTTCCAAACCAAAAGAGATAGTACTGAAAGACATAGCTGGCCTGAAACCTCCTCAGGGGAGACACAAACAGAAACTAGAAACTTTGGTGTAACTGCTTTCGTTTGCCTGGGAAACTCAAATGTACCTGCATGGTGCACCAAAAGTGTTTTTCTCGGCCAGAGCAGCTTTTTCTACCAAACGTCCAGCAATAGCTTCCAAACCAAAAGAGATAGTACTGAAAGACATAGCTGGCCTGAAACCTCCTCAGGGGAGACACAAACAGAAACTAGAAACTTTGGTGTAACTGCTTTCGTTTGCCTGGGAAACTCAAATGTACCTGCATGGTGCACCAAAAGTGTTTTTCTCGGCCAGAGCAGCTTTTTCTACCAAACGTCCAGCAATAGCTTCCAAACCAAAAGAGATAGTACTGAAAGACATAGCTGGCCTGAAACCTCCTCAGGGGAGACACAAACAGAAACTAGAAACTTTGGTGTAACTGCTTTCGTTTGCCTGGGAAACTCAAATGTACCTGCATGGTGCACCAAAAGTGTTTTTCTCGGCCGGAGAAGCTTTTTCTACCAAACATGCCAAACGTCCAGGAATAGCTTCCAAACCAAAAGAGATAGTACTGAAAGACATTGCTGGCCTGAAACCTCCTCAGGGGAGACACAAACAGAAACTAGAAACTTTGCTGTCACTGCTTTCGTTTGCCTGGGAAACTCAAATGTACCTGCATGGTGCACCAAAAGTGTTTTTCTCGGCCGGCGAAGCTTTTTCTACCAAACGTCCAGCAATAGCTTCCAAACCAAAAGAGATAGTACTGAAAGACATAGCTGGCCTGAAACCCCCTCAGGGGAGACACAAACAGAAACTAGAAACTTTGGTGTAACTGCTTTCGTTTGCCTGGGAAACTCAAATGTACCTGCATGGTGCACCAAAAGTGTTTTTCTCGGCCAGAGCAGCTTTTTCTACCAAACGTCCAGCAATAGCTTCCAAACCAAAAGAGATAGTACTGAAAGACATAGCTGGCCTGAAACCTCCTCAGGGGAGACACAAACAGAAACTAGAAACTTTGGTGTCACTGCTTTCGTTTGCCTGGGAAACTCAAATGTACCTGCATGGTGCACCAAAAGTGTTTTTCTCGGCCGGAGAAGCTTTTTCTACCAAACGTCCAGCAATAGCTTCCAAACCAAAAGAGATAGTACTGAAAGACATAGCTGGCCTGAAACCTCCTCAGGGGAGACACAAACAGAAACTAGAAACTTTGGTGTAACTGCTTTCGTTTGCCTGGGAAACTCAAATGTACCTGCATGGTGCACCAAAAGTGTTTTTCTCGGCCAGAGCAGCTTTTTCTACCAAACGTCCAGCAATAGCTTCCAAACCAAAAGAGATAGTACTGAAAGACATAGCTGGCCTGAAACCTCCTCAGGGGAGACACAAACAGAAACTAGAAACTTTGGTGTAACTGCTTTCGTTTGCCTGGGAAACTCAAATGTACCTGCATGGTGCACCAAAAGTGTTTTTCTCGGCCGGAGCAACTTTTTCTACCAAACGTCCAGCAATAGCTTCCAAACCAAAAGAGATAGTACTGAAAGACATAGCTGGCCTGAAACCTCCTCAGGGGAGACACAAACAGAAACTAGAAACTTTGGTGTAACTGCTTTCGTTTGCCTGGGAAACTCAAATGTACCTGCATGGTGCACCAAAAGTGTTTTTCTCGGCCGGAGAAGCTTTTTCTACCAAACATGCCAAACGTCCAGCAATAGCTTCCAAACCAAAAGAGATAGTACTGAAAGACATAGCTGGCCTGAAACCTCCTCAGGGGAGACACAAACAGAAACTAGAAACTTTGGTGTAACTGCTTTCGTTTGCCTGGGAAACTCAAATGTACCTGCATGGTGCACCAAAAGTGTTTTTCTCGGCCAGAGCAGCTTTTTCTACCAAACGTCCAGCAATAGCTTCCAAACCAAAAGAGATAGTACTGAAAGACATAGCTGGCCTGAAACCTCCTCAGGGGAGACACAAACAGAAACTAGAAACTTTGGTGTAACTGCTTTCGTTTGCCTGGGAAACTCAAATGTACCTGCATGGTGCACCAAAAGTGTTTTTCTCGGCCAGAGCAGCTTTTTCTACCAAACGTCCAGCAATAGCTTCCAAACCAAAAGAGATAGTACTGAAAGACATAGCTGGCCTGAAACCTCCTCAGGGGAGACACAAACAGAAACTAGAAACTTTGGTGTAACTGCTTTCGTTTGCCTGGGAAACTCAAATGTACCTGCATGGTGCACCAAAAGTGTTTTTCTCGGCCAGAGCAGCTTTTTCTACCAAACGTCCAGCAATAGCTTCCAAACCAAAAGAGATAGTACTGAAAGACATAGCTGGCCTGAAACCTCCTCAGGGGAGACACAAACAGAAACTAGAAACTTTGGTGTAACTGCTTTCGTTTGCCTGGGAAACTCAAATGTACCTGCATGGTGCACCAAAAGTGTTTTTCTCGGCCGGAGAAGCTTTTTCTACCAAACATGCCAAACGTCCAGGAATAGCTTCCAAACCAAAAGAGATAGTACTGAAAGACATTGCTGGCCTGAAACCTCCTCAGGGGAGACACAAACAGAAACTAGAAACTTTGGTGTCACTGCTTTCGTTTGCCTGGGAAACTCAAATGTACCTGCATGGTGCACCAAAAGTGTTTTTCTCGGCCGGCGAAGCTTTTTCTACCAAACGTCCAGCAATAGCTTCCAAACCAAAAGAGATAGTACTGAAAGACATAGCTGGCCTGAAACCCCCTCAGGGGAGACACAAACAGAAACTAGAAACTTTGGTGTAACTGCTTTCGTTTGCCTGGGAAACTCAAATGTACCTGCATGGTGCACCAAAAGTGTTTTTCTCGGCCAGAGCAGCTTTTTCTACCAAACGTCCAGCAATAGCTTCCAAACCAAAAGAGATAGTACTGAAAGACATAGCTGGCCTGAAACCTCCTCAGGGGAGACACAAACAGAAACTAGAAACTTTGGTGTCACTGCTTTCGTTTGCCTGGGAAACTCAAATGTACCTGCATGGTGCACCAAAAGTGTTTTTCTCGGCCAGAGCAGCTTTTTCTACCAAACGTCCAGCAATAGCTTCCAAACCAAAAGAGATAGTACTGAAAGACATAGCTGGCCTGAAACCTCCTCAGGGGAGACACAAACAGAAACTAGAAACTTTGGTGTAACTGCTTTCGTTTGCCTGGGAAACTCAAATGTACCTGCATGGTGCACCAAAAGTGTTTTTCTCGGCCAGAGCAGCTTTTTCTACCAAACGTCCAGCAATAGCTTCCAAACCAAAAGAGATAGTACTGAAAGACATAGCTGGCCTGAAACCTCCTCAGGGGAGACACAAACAGAAACTAGAAACTTTGGTGTAACTGCTTTCGTTTGCCTGGGAAACTCAAATGTACCTGCATGGTGCACCAAAAGTGTTTTTCTCGGCCGGAGCAACTTTTTCTACCAAACGTCCAGCAATAGCTTCCAAACCAAAAGAGATAGTACTGAAAGACATAGCTGGCCTGAAACCTCCTCAGGGGAGACACAAACAGAAACTAGAAACTTTGGTGTAACTGCTTTCGTTTGCCTGGGAAACTCAAATGTACCTGCATGGTGCACCAAAAGTGTTTTTCTCGGCCGGAGAAGCTTTTTCTACCAAACATGCCAAACGTCCAGCAATAGCTTCCAAACCAAAAGAGATAGTACTGAAAGACATAGCTGGCCTGAAACCTCCTCAGGGGAGACACAAACAGAAACTAGAAACTTTGGTGTAACTGCTTTCGTTTGCCTGGGAAACTCAAATGTACCTGCATGGTGCACCAAAAGTGTTTTTCTCGGCCAGAGCAGCTTTTTCTACCAAACGTCCAGCAATAGCTTCCAAACCAAAAGAGATAGTACTGAAAGACATAGCTGGCCTGAAACCTCCTCAGGGGAGACACAAACAGAAACTAGAAACTTTGGTGTAACTGCTTTCGTTTGCCTGGGAAACTCAAATGTACCTGCATGGTGCACCAAAAGTGTTTTTCTCGGCCAGAGCAGCTTTTTCTACCAAACGTCCAGCAATAGCTTCCAAACCAAAAGAGATAGTACTGAAAGACATAGCTGGCCTGAAACCTCCTCAGGGGAGACACAAACAGAAACTAGAAACTTTGGTGTAACTGCTTTCGTTTGCCTGGGAAACTCAAATGTACCTGCATGGTGCACCAAAAGTGTTTTTCTCGGCCAGAGCAGCTTTTTCTACCAAACGTCCAGCAATAGCTTCCAAACCAAAAGAGATAGTACTGAAAGACATAGCTGGCCTGAAACCTCCTCAGGGGAGACACAAACAGAAACTAGAAACTTTGGTGTAACTGCTTTCGTTTGCCTGGGAAACTCAAATGTACCTGCATGGTGCACCAAAAGTGTTTTTCTCGGCCGGAGAAGCTTTTTCTACCAAACATGCCAAACGTCCAGGAATAGCTTCCAAACCAAAAGAGATAGTACTGAAAGACATAGCTGGCCTGAAACCTCCTCAGGGGAGACACAAACAGAAACTAGAAACTTTGGTGTCACTGCTTTCGTTTGCCTGGGAAACTCAAATGTACCTGCATGGTGCACCAAAAGTGTTTTTCTCGGCCGGCGAAGCTTTTTCTACCAAACGTCCAGCAATAGCTTCCAAACCAAAAGAGATAGTACTGAAAGACATAGCTGGCCTGAAACCTCCTCAGGGGAGACACAAACAGAAACTAGAAACTTTGGTGTAACTGCTTTCCTTTGCCTGGGAAACTCAAATGTACCTGCATGGTGCACCAAAAGTGTTTTTCTCGGCCGGAGCAACTTTTTCTACCAAACGTCCAGCAATAGCTTCCAAACCAAAAGAGATAGTACTGAAAGACATAGCTGGCCTGAAACCTCCTCAGGGGAGACACAAACAGAAACTAGAAACTTTGGTGTAACTGCTTTCGTTTGCCTGGGAAACTCAAATGTACCTGCATGGTGCACCAAAAGTGTTTTTCTCGGCCAGAGCAGCTTTTTCTACCAAACGTCCAGCAATAGCTTCCAAACCAAAAGAGATAGTACTGAAAGACATAGCTGGCCTGAAACCTCCTCAGGGGAGACACAAACAGAAACTAGAAACTTTGGTGTAACTGCTTTCGTTTGCCTGGGAAACTCAAATGTACCTGCATGGTGCACCAAAAGTGTTTTTCTCGGCCAGAGCAGCTTTTTCTACCAAACGTCCAGCAATAGCTTCCAAACCAAAAGAGATAGTACTGAAAGACATAGCTGGCCTGAAACCTCCTCAGGGGAGACACAAACAGAAACTAGAAACTTTGGTGTAACTGCTTTCGTTTGCCTGGGAAACTCAAATGTACCTGCATGGTGCACCAAAAGTGTTTTTCTCGGCCAGAGCAGCTTTTTCTACCAAACGTCCAGCAATAGCTTCCAAACCAAAAGAGATAGTACTGAAAGACATAGCTGGCCTGAAACCTCCTCAGGGGAGACACAAACAGAAACTAGAAACTTTGGTGTAACTGCTTTCCTTTGCCTGGGAAACTCAAATGTACCTGCATGGTGCACCAAAAGTGTTTTTCTCGGCCAGAGCAGCTTTTTCTACCAAACGTCCAGCAATAGCTTCCAAACCAAAAGAGATAGTACTGAAAGACATAGCTGGCCTGAAACCTCCTCAGGGGAGACACAAACAGAAACTAGAAACTTTGGTGTAACTGCTTTCGTTTGCCTGGGAAACTCAAATGTACCTGCATGGTGCACCAAAAGTGTTTTTCTCGGCCAGAGCAGCTTTTTCTACCAAACGTCCAGCAATAGCTTCCAAACCAAAAGAGATAGTACTGAAAGACATAGCTGGCCTGAAACCTCCTCAGGGGAGACACAAACAGAAACTAGAAACTTTGGTGTCACTGCTTTCGTTTGCCTGGGAAACTCAAATGTACCTGCATGGTGCACCAAAAGTGTTTTTCTCGGCCGGAGAAGCTTTTTCTACCAAACTTGCCAAACGTCCAGCAATAGCTTCCAAACCAAAAGAGATAGTACTGAAAGACATAGCTGGCCTGAAACCTCCTCTGGGGAGACACAAACAGAAACTAGAAACTTTGGTGTAACTGCTTTCGTTTGCCTGGGAAACTCAAATGTACCTGCATGGTGCACCAAAAGTGTTTTTCTCGGCCAGAGCAGCTTTTTCTACCAAACGTCCAGCAATAGCTTCCAAACCAAAAGAGATAGTACTGAAAGACATAGCTGGCCTGAAACCTCCTCAGGGGAGACACAAACAGAAACTAGAAACTTTGGTGTAACTGCTTTCGTTTGCCTGGGAAACTCAAATGTACCTGCATGGTGCACCAAAAGTGTTTTTCTCGGCCAGAGCAGCTTTTTCTACCAAACGTCCAGCAATAGCTTCCAAACCAAAAGAGATAGTACTGAAAGACATAGCTGGCCTGAAACCTCCTCAGGGGAGACACAAACAGAAACTAGAAACTTTGGTGTAACTGCTTTCGTTTGCCTGGGAGACTCAAATGTACCTGCATGGTGCACCAAAAGTGTTTTTCCTCGGCCAGAGCAGCTTTTTCTACCAAACGTCCAGCAATAGCTTCCAAACCAAAAGAGATAGTACTGAAAGACATAGCTGGCCTGAAACCTCCTCAGGGGAGACACAAACAGAAACTAGAAACTTTGGTGTAACTGCTTTCGTTTGCCTGGGAAACTCAAATGTACCTGCATGGTGCACCAAAAGTGTTTTTCTCGGCCAGAGCAGCTTTTTCTACCAAACGTCCAGCAATAGCTTCCAAACCAAAAGAGATAGTACTGAAAGACATAGCTGGCCTGAAACCTCCTCAGGGGAGACACAAACAGAAACTAGAAACTTTGGTGTAACTGCTTTCGTTTGCCTGGGAAACTCAAATGTACCTGCATGGTGCACCAAAAGTGTTTTTCTCGGCCAGAGCAGCTTTTTCTACGAAAACGTCCAGCAATAGCTTCCAAACCAAAAGAGATAGTACTGAAAGACATAGCTGGCCTGAAACCTCCTCAGGGGAGACACAAACAGAAACTAGAAACTTTGGTGTAACTGCTTTCGTTTGCCTGGGAAACTCAAATGTACCTGCATGGTGCACCAAAAGTGTTTTCCTCGGCCGGAGAAGCTTTTTCTACCAAACATGCCAAACGTCCAGGAATAGCTTCCAAACCAAAAGAGATAGTACTGAAAGACATTGCTGGCCTGAAACCTCCTCAGGGGAGACACAAACAGAAACTAGAAACTTTGGTGTCACTGCTTTCGTTTGCCTGGAAACTCAAATGTACCTGCATGGTGCACCAAAAGTGTTTTTCTCGGCCGGCGAAGCTTTTTCTACCAAACGTCCAGCAATAGCTTCCAAACCAAAAGAGATAGTACTGAAAGACATAGCTGGCCTGAAACCTCCTCAGGGGAGACACAAACAGAAACTAGAAACTTTGGTGTAACTGCTTTCGTTTGCCTGGGAAACTCAAATGTACCTGCATGGTGCACCAAAAGTGTTTTTCTCGGCCAGAGCAGCTTTTTCTACCAAACGTCCAGCAATAGCTTCCAAACCAAAAGAGATAGTACTGAAAGACATAGCTGGCCTGAAACCTCCTCAGGGGAGACACAAACAGAAACTAGAAACTTTGGTGTAACTGCTTTCGTTTGCCTGGGAAACTCAAATGTACCTGCATGGTGCACCAAAAGTGTTTTTCTCGGCCAGAGCAGCTTTTTCTACCAAACGTCCAGCAATAGCTTCCAAACCAAAAGAGATAGTACTGAAAGACATAGCTGGCCTGAAACCTCCTCAGGGGAGACACAAACAGAAACTAGAAACTTTGGTGTAACTGCTTTCGTTTGCCTGGGAAACTCAAATGTACCTGCATGGTGCACCAAAAGTGTTTTTCTCGGCCAGAGCAGCTTTTTCTACCAAACGTCCAGCAATAGCTTCCAAACCAAAAGAGATAGTACTGAAAGACATAGCTGGCCTGAAACCTCCTCAGGGGAGACACAAACAGAAACTAGAAACTTTGGTGTAACTGCTTTCGTTTGCCTGGGAAACTCAAATGTACCTGCATGGTGCACCAAAAGTGTTTTTCTCGGCCAGAGCAGCTTTTTCTACCAAACGTCCAGCAATAGCTTCCAAACCAAAAGAGATAGTACTGAAAGACATAGCTGGCCTGAAACCTCCTCAGGGGAGACACAAACAGAAACTAGAAACTTTGGTGTAACTGCTTTCGTTTGCCTGGGAAACTCAAATGTACCTGCATGGTGCACCAAAAGTGTTTTCTCGGCCGGAGAAGCTTTTTCTACCAAACATGCCAAACGTCCAGGAATAGCTTCCAAACCAAAAGAGATAGTACTGAAAGACATTGCTGGCCTGAAACCTCCTCAGGGGAGACACAAACAGAAACTAGAAACTTTGGTGTCACTGCTTTCGTTTGCCTGGGAAACTCAAATGTACCTGCATGGTGCACCAAAAGTGTTTTTCTCGGCCGGCGAAGCTTTTTCTACCAAACGTCCAGCAATAGCTTCCAAACCAAAAGAGATAGTACTGAAAGACATAGCTGGCCTGAAACCTCCTCAGGGGAGACACAAACAGAAACTAGAAACTTTGGTGTAACTGCTTTCGTTTGCCTGGGAAACTCAAATGTACCTGCATGGTGCACCAAAAGTGTTTTTCTCGGCCAGAGCAGCTTTTTCTACCAAACGTCCAGCAATAGCTTCCAAACCAAAAGAGATAGTACTGAAAGACATAGCTGGCCTGAAACCTCCTCAGGGGAGACACAAACAGAAACTAGAAACTTTGGTGTAACTGCTTTCGTTTGCCTGGGAAACTCAAATGTACCTGCATGGTGCACCAAAAGTGTTTTTCTCGGCCAGAGCAGCTTTTTCTACCAAACGTCCAGCAATAGCTTCCAAACCAAAAGAGATAGTACTGAAAGACATAGCTGGCCTGAAACCTCCTCAGGGGAGACACAAACAGAAACTAGAAACTTTGGTGTAACTGCTTTCGTTTGCCTGGGAAACTCAAATGTACCTGCATGGTGCACCAAAAGTGTTTTTCTCGGCCAGAGCAGCTTTTTCTACCAAACGTCCAGCAATAGCTTCCAAACCAAAAGAGATAGTACTGAAAGACATAGCTGGCCTGAAACCTCCTCAGGGGAGACACAAACAGAAACTAGAAACTTTGGTGTAACTGCTTTCGTTTGCCTGGGAAACTCAAATGTACCTGCATGGTGCACCAAAAGTGTTTTTCTCGGCCGGAGAAGCTTTTTCTACCAAACGTACAGCAATAGCTTCCAAACCAAAAGAGATAGTACTGAAAGACATAGCTGGCCTGAAACCTCCTCAGGGGAGACACAAACAGAAACTAGAAACTTTGGTGTAACTGCTTTCGTTTGCCTGGGAAACTCAAATGTACCTGCATGGTGCACCAAAAGTGTTTTTCTCGGCCAGAGCAGCTTTTTCTACCAAACGTCCAGCAATAGCTTCCAAACCAAAAGAGATAGTACTGAAAGACATAGCTGGCCTGAAACCTCCTCAGGGGAGACACAAACAGAAACTAGAAACTTTGGTGTAACTGCTTTCGTTTGCCTGGGAAACTCAAATGTACCTGCATGGTGCACCAAAAGTGTTTTTCTCGGCCAGAGCAGCTTTTTCTACCAAACGTCCAGCAATAGCTTCCAAACCAAAAGAGATAGTACTGAAAGACATAGCTGGCCTGAAACCTCCTCAGGGGAGACACAAACAGAAACTAGAAACTTTGGTGTAACTGCTTTCGTTTGCCTGGGAAACTCAAATGTACCTGCATGGTGCACCAAAAGTGTTTTTCTCGGCCAGAGCAGCTTTTTCTACCAAACGTCCAGCAATAGCTTCCAAACCAAAAGAGATAGTACTGAAAGACATAGCTGGCCTGAAACCTCCTCAGGGGAGACACAAACAGAAACTAGAAACTTTGGTGTAACTGCTTTCGTTTGCCTGGGAAACTCAAATGTACCTGCATGGTGCACCAAAAGTGTTTTTCTCGGCCAGAGCAGCTTTTTCTACCAAACGTCCAGCAATAGCTTCCAAACCAAAAGAGATAGTACTGAAAGACATAGCTGGCCTGAAACCTCCTCAGGGGAGACACAAACAGAAACTAGAAACTTTGGTGTAACTGCTTTCGTTTGCCTGGGAAACTCAAATGTACCTGCATGGTGCACCAAAAGTGTTTTTCTCGGCCAGAGCAGCTTTTTCTACGAAAACGTCCAGCAATAGCTTCCAAACCAAAAGAGATAGTACTGAAAGACATAGCTGGCCTGAAACCTCCTCAGGGGAGACACAAACAGAAACTAGAAACTTTGGTGTAACTGCTTTCGTTTGCCTGGGAAACTCAAATGTACCTGCATGGTGCACCAAAAGTGTTTTTCTCGGCCGGAGAAGCTTTTTCTACCAAACATGCCAAACGTCCAGGAATAGCTTCCAAACCAAAAGAGATAGTACTGAAAGACATAGCTGGCCTGAAACCTCCTCAGGGGAGACACAAACAGAAACTAGAAACTTTGGTGTAACTGCTTTCGTTTGCCTGGGAAACTCAAATGTACCTGCATGGTGCACCAAAAGTGTTTTTCTCGGCCAGAGCAGCTTTTTCTACCAAACGTCCAGCAATAGCTTCCAAACCAAAAGAGATAGTACTGAAAGACATAGCTGGCCTGAAACCTCCTCAGGGGAGACACAAACAGAAACTAGAAACTTTGGTGTAACTGCTTTTCGTTTGCCTGGGAAACTCAAATGTACCTGCATGGTGCACCAAAAGTGTTTTTCTCGGCCAGAGCAGCTTTTCTACGAAAACGTCCAGCAATAGCTTCCAAACCAAAAGAGATAGTACTGAAAGACATAGCTGGCCTGAAACCTCCTCAGGGGAGACACAAACAGAAACTAGAAACTTTGGTGTAACTGCTTTCGTTTGCCTGGGAAACTCAAATGTACCTGCATGGTGCACCAAAAGTGTTTTTCTCGGCCAGAGAAGCTTTTTCTACCAAACATGCCAAACGTCCAGGAATAGCTTCCAAACCAAAAGAGATAGTACTGAAAGACATAGCTGGCCTGAAACCTCCTCAGGGGAGACACAAACAGAAACTAGAAACTTTGGTGTCACTGCTTTCGTTTGCCTGGGAAACTCAAATGTACCTGCATGGTGCACCAAAAGTGTTTTTCTCGGCCGGCGAAGCTTTTTCTACCAAACGTCCAGCAATAGCTTCCAAACCAAAAGAGATAGTACTGAAAGACATAGCTGGCCTGAAACCTCCTCAGGGGAGACACAAACAGAAACTAGAAACTTTGGTGTAACTGCTTTCGTTTGCCTGGGAAACTCAAATGTACCTGCATGGTGCACCAAAAGTGTTTTTCTCGGCCAGAGCAGCTTTTTCTACCAAACGTCCAGCAATAGCTTCCAAACCAAAAGAGATAGTACTGAAAGACATAGCTGGCCTGAAACCTCCTCAGGGGAGACACAAACAGAAACTAGAAACTTTGGTGTAACTGCTTTCGTTTGCCTGGGAAACTCAAATGTACCTGCATGGTGCACCAAAAGTGTTTTTCTCGGCCAGAGCAGCTTTTTCTACCAAACGTCCAGCAATAGCTTCCAAACCAAAAGAGATAGTACTGAAAGACATAGCTGGCCTGAAACCTCCTCAGGGGAGACACAAACAGAAACTAGAAACTTTGGTGTAACTGCTTTCCTTTGCCTGGGAAACTCAAATGTACCTGCATGGTGCACCAAAAGTGTTTTTCTCGGCCAGAGCAGCTTTTTCTACCAAACGTCCAGCAATAGCTTCCAAACCAAAAGAGATAGTACTGAAAGACATAGCTGGCCTGAAACCTCCTCAGGGGAGACACAAACAGAAACTAGAAACTTTGGTGTAACTGCTTTCGTTTGCCTGGGAAACTCAAATGTACCTGCATGGTGCACCAAAAGTGTTTTTCTCGGCCGGAGCAACTTTTTCTACCAAACGTCCAGCAATAGCTTCCAAACCAAAAGAGATAGTACCGAAAGACATAGCTGGCCTGAAACCTCCTCAGGGGAGACACAAACAGAAACTAGAAACTTTGGTGTAACTGCTTTCGTTTGCCTGGGAAACTCAAATGTACCTGCATGGTGCACCAAAAGTGTTTTTCTCGGCCAGAGCAGCTTTTTCTACCAAACGTCCAGCAATAGCTTCCAAACCAAAAGAGATAGTACTGAAAGACATAGCTGGCCTGAAACCTCCTCAGGGGAGACACAAACAGAAACTAGAAACTTTGGTGTAACT
>JAKCOX010000592.1:0-31551 GCA_022605575.1 Laterallus jamaicensis coturniculus | reverse complement strand
GGTCCATTTCCTCCATTTTTTGGTCCATTTCCCCCAATTTCAGGTCCATTTCCCTCGATTCTGGGTCCATTTCCCCCAATTTTCGTCGTTACCCCCCAATTTTGGGTCCATTTCCCCCAATTTTGGGTCCGTTTCCCCCAATTTTGGGTCCGTTTCCCCCCATTTTGGATCCATTTTCACCCATTTTGGGTCCATTTCCTCCAGTTTTGGGTCCTTTTCCCCCAATTTTGGGTCGTTGCCCCCAATTCTAGGTCCGTTTTCACCAATTTTGGGTCATTTCCCCCAGTTTTGGGTCCATTTCCCCCCAGTTTGGGTCCATTTCCCCCCAGTTTGGGTCCATTTCCTCCCATTTTGGGTCGTTTCCCCCAGTTTTGGGTCGTTTCCCCCAGTTTTGGGTCCATTTCCCCCAATCTAGGGTCATTTCCACCCATTTTGGGTCCATTTCTCCCAAATTTGGGTCCATTTCGCTTGATTCTGGGTCAATTTCCCCCCATTTTGGGTCATTTCCTCCAATTTTGGGTCCGTTTCCCCCCATTTTGAGGCATTTCCCAGAACTTTGGGTCATTTCCCTCCTTTTTGGCTCCATTTCCCTCCTTTTTGGCTCCATTTCCCCCAGTTTTGGGTCATTTCCCCCAGTTTTGGGTCATTTCCGCCCATTTTGGGTCCATTTCCCCCAATTTTTGGTCAATTTACCCCAGTTTTGGGTCCGTTTCGGTTCCATTTCCCCCAATTTTGGGTCTATTACCTCCAATTTCAGGTAATTTCCTCCAACTTTGGGTCCATTTCCCCCAATTCTGGGTCCATTTTCACCAATTTTGCGTCGTTTCCCCCAATTTTGCGTCATTTCCACCAATTTTGGGTCCATTTCCCCCAGTTTTGGGTCCATTTCCCTCGATTTTGGGTAATTTCCCCCAATCTGGGGTCCGTTTCCCCTGATTTTAGGTCCATTTTCCCACAATTTTGAGTCCATTTCCCCCAATTTTGGGCCCATTCCCCTCCTTTTTTGCTCCATTCCCCTCCTTTTTGGCCCCATTTTCCTCCTTTTTATGTCCATTCCCCTCCTTTTTGGGTCCATTTCTCTCATTTTTGGCTTCTTTCCTCTCTTTTTTGGGTTGATTTCCCTCCTTTTTGGGTCCATTTCCCTCCTTTTTGGGTCCATTTCCCTCCTTTTTTGCTCCATTCCCCTCTTTTTTGGGTTGATTTCCCTCCTTTTTTGCTCCATTCCCCCCCTTTTTGGCCCCATTTCCCTCCTTTTTGTCCCCATTTCCCTCCTTTTTGGGTCCATTTCCCTCCTTTTTATGTCCATTCCCCTCCTTTTTGGGTCCATTTCACTCATTTTTGGCTTCTTTCCTCTCTTTTTTGGGTCCGTTTCCCTCCTTTTTGGGTCCATTTCCCTCCTTTTTGGCCCCATTTCCCTCCTTTTTGGGTCCATTTCCCTCCTTTCTGGGTCCATTTCCCTCCTTTTTGGCCCCATTTCCCTCCTTTTTGGGTCCATTTCCCTCCTTTCTGGGTCCATTTCCCTCCTTTCTGGGTCCATTTCCCTCCTTTTTTGCTCCATTTCCCTCATTTTGGGTTAATTTCTCTACTTTTTGGGTTCATTCCTCTCCTTTTGGGTTCATTCCTCTCCGTTTTGGGTTTATTTCTCACATTTTGGGTCCATTTCCCTCCTTTATGGGTCCATTTCCCTCTTTTTTGGGTTCATATCCCTCTTTTTTGGGTCCATTTCTGTCATTTTTGGCTTCATTCCTCTCTTTTTTGGGTCCTTTTCCCTCCTTTTTGGCTCCATTTCCCACTTTTTTGGGTTCATATCCCTCTTTTTTGGGTCCATTTCTCTCCTTTTGGGTTGATTCCTCTCTTTTCTGGCCCCATTCCCCCCATTTTGTCCCCCATTCCCCCCATTTTCTCCCCATTTCCCCCCATTTTCTCCCCATTCCCCCCCATTTTCTCCCCATTCCCCCCATTTTCTCCCCATTCCCCCCATTTTCTCCCCATTCCCCCCATTTTCTCCCCATTTCCCCCCATTTTACCCCCATTTCCCCCATTTTGTCCCCATTTCCCCCCATTTTGTCCCCATTTCCCCCCATTTTGGGTCCATTTCCCCCCATTTTGGGTCCATTTCCCCCCATTTATTGTCTCTCTCTCTCAGGTTTCT
This sequence comes from Laterallus jamaicensis coturniculus, assembly GCA_022605575.1. Lineage (NCBI taxonomy): Eukaryota > Metazoa > Chordata > Aves > Gruiformes > Rallidae > Laterallus > Laterallus jamaicensis. The sequence continues at coordinate 29,399 of JAKCOX010000592.1, read as the reverse complement.
TCCTCCTGGGGGGCCTGTGTGTCTCCTACGGGGTGGGTTCCTACCTGCTGAACCTGGTTCTGCTGCGTCGGCCCATGATGCTCCCGGCGCCCACGGCCGCCGCCAACGCCGCCGCCGCCGCCATCTTGGGCCTACTCTGGCTCTGCGCCCTCTCCCTCTACATCGGGCGCCTGGAGGTGGAAATCATCCCTGAGGAGCCCCCCCAGAAATGACCTGGGGGGGGGAAGACGACAGTGGGGACCCCCCCCCCCAACCCCCCTACCCCCCTAAATCCTGACTCCAGCCATGGGGAACCCCCCCCCACCCCTAAATCCTGACCCAGCCAGGCCCAGGGTGGGGGCTGTGGGGGTGAAGACAACAATGGGGAACCCCCAACCCCTTAAATCCTGACTCCAGACATGGGGACCCCCCCCAACCCCCCACCCCCTAAATCCTGACTCCAGCATTTTAGCTGGTTTCTATTTATTGCCCCCCCCCCCAGTGCTTCCTGCCCCCCCCCAGTGCTTCCTGCCCCCTTCCACCCACCCCCAGTGCTTCCTGCCCTCCCCCAGTGCTTCCTGCCCTCCCCCAGTGCTTCCTGCCCTCCCCCAGTGCTTCCTGCCCTCCCCCAGTGCTTCCTGCCCCCCCAGTGCTTCCTGCCCCCACCCCCAGTGCTTCGCACCCCCCCAAGTGCTTCCTGCCCCCCCAAGTGCTTCCTGCCCCCCCCAGTGCTTCCCACCCCCCCCAGTGCTTCCCACCCCCTTCCCAACCCCCGCCAGTGCTTCCTGCCCCCCCAGTGCTTCCCACCCCCCCAAGAGCTTCCTGCACCCCCCAGTGCTTCCTGCCCCCTTCCCACCCCCCCCAGTGCTTCCTGCCCCCCCCCCCAGTGCTTCCTGCCCCCTTCCCACCCCCCCCAGTGCTTCCTGCCCCCCCCCCAGTGCTTCCTGCCCCCTTCCCACCTCCCCCAGTGCTTCCTGCCCCCCCAGTGCTTCCTGCCCCCTTCCCACCCCCCCCAGTGCTTCCTGCCCCCCCAGTGCTTCCTGCCCCCTTCCCACCATCCCCCCCAGTGCTTCCTGCCCCCCCCAGTGCTTCCTGCCCCCTTCCCACCATCCCCCCCAGTGCTTCCTGCCCCCCCATTGCTTACTGCCCCCAGAGTGCTTCCTGCCCCCCCCCAGTTCTCCCCACCCCCCCTCCCAGTGTTCCCACCCCCCCTTCCTGGTGATGTTGGGGGGATTTAGGGCCCCTGGGGGGGTGGGAGATTTGGGGAGGGGGTGGGGGGGTGATTTCTGTGCCAGAAAGGAGCATCTTCAGGCCCAGTTTGGAACTGGGAAGGGTGGGGGGAGGAAAACTGGGAGGGGGGGGAATAATAAAGAAGGTGGAAAAAGCCCCAGTTGGTCCCCAGTTCATTTGGAGAAACCAGTTTGCCCCAATTCCAGTTGGAACTCCAGTTCCCAGTTGGAACTCCACTTCCCAGTTGGAACTCCACTTCCCAGTTGGGAACCAGTTCCAGTTGGAACTCCAGTTCCCAGTTGGGAACCAGTTTCCAGTTGGGACACCAGTTTCCAGTTGGGAAACAGTTCCCAGTTGGAACTCCAGTTTCCAGTTGGACACCAGTTTCCAGTTGGGAACCGTTTCCAGTTGGGAACCAGATTCCAGTTGGGAACCAGTTCCAGTTGGGAACCAGTTTCCAGTGGGACACCAGTTTCCAGTTGGAACCAGTTTCCAGTTGGACACCAGTTCCAGTTGGAACTCCAGTTCCCAGTTGGACACCAGTTTCCAGTTGGAACTCCAGTTTCCAGTTGGACACCAGTTCCCAGTTGGACACCAGTTCCAGTTTGGGGGGGGGGGGTGGGGGGATGGATCTCTTCCGGCTGCAAAAACCAGTTTGGAACTGGATTCCAGTTTGCAGTGACCAGGTACTGGTTTGGAACTGGTTTTCAGGTCCTGCTGCCCAGTTTGGGACCAGTTTCCAACTGGTTCCCAGCTTCCAGCACCCAGTTTCCAACTGGTTCCCAGTTTCCAGCTGGTTCCCAGTGTCCAGTTTCCAACTGGTTCCCACTTCCCAGTTTCCAACTAGTTCCCAGTTTCTGGTGCCCAGTTTCCAACTGGTTCCCAGTTTATGGCGCCCAGTTCCCAATTTGTTCCCAGCTTCCAGTCCCCAGTTTCCAACTGGTTCCCAGCTTCCAGTGCCCAGTTTCCAACTGGTCCCAATTCCCAGTTTCCAACTGGTTCCCAGTTTCCAGTTTACAACTGGTTCCCAGTTTCCGGCGCCCAGTTTCCAACTGGTTCCCAGTTTCCAGCACCCAGTTTCCAACTGGTTTTCCGTTTCCCAACCCCTCCCAGCTTCCCAGTGCCCAACTCCCACTCTGCAACTGGTCTGCAACTGGTCTGTGCCAGGTTTCCAACCAGTTTCCCTCTTCCCACCACACTCTCCCCCCAGTTTACAATTGGTTCCCATGTTTTGGCACCCAGTTTCCAACTGGTTCCCAGCTTCCAGTGCCCAGTTTCCAACTGGTCCCAATTCCCAGTTTCCAACTGGATCCCAGCTTCCAGCACCCAGTTTCCAACTGGTTCCCAGTTTACAGCGCCCAGTTTCCAACTGGTTTGCCTTTCCCAACCTCCCAGTGTCCAACTCCCACTCTGCAACTGGTCTACAACTGGTCTGTGCCAGGTTTCCACTTCCCAAACCCCAGTTCCCAACTGGTTCCCAGTTTCCAACACCCAGTTTCCAACTGGTTTTTCCCTTTCCCAACCCCTCCCAGCTTCCCAGTGCCCAATTCCCACTCTGCAACGGGTCTGTGCCAGGTTTCCAACTGGATTCCCTCTTCCCAAACCCCAGTTTCCAACTGATTCCCAATTTCCAACACCCAGTTCCCAACTGGTTCCCAGCTCCCAGCGCCCAGTTCCCAACTGATTCCCAGTTTACGCCGCCCAGTTCCCAACTGGTTTGCCCTTTCCCAACCTCCCAGTGCCCAACTCCCACTCTGCAACTGGTCTCTGCCAGGTTTCCAACTGGTTTCCCACTTCCCAAACCCCAGTTCCCAACTGATTCCCAGTTTACGCCGCCCAGTTCCCAACTGGTTTTCCCTTTCCCAGCTTCCCAGTGCCCAACTCCCACTCTGCAACTGGTCTGCAACTGGTCTGTGCTCCATTTCCAACCCCCTTCCCCACTCCCCACCCCATTCTCCCCCCACTTTCCAACTGGTTCACCACTTAGTAAACCCTAGTGTCCAACTGGTTCCCAGTTTACGGCACCCAGTTTCCAACTGGTTCCCAGCTTCCAGTGCCCATTTCCCAACTGGTTTTCCCTTTCCCAACCTCCCAGTGCCCAACTCCTACTCTGCAACTGGTCTGTGCCAGGTTTCCACTTCCCAAACCCCAGTTTCCAACTGGTTCCCAGTTTCTAATGCCCAGTTCCCAACTGATTCCCAGCTTCCAGCGCCCAGTTCCCAACTGGTTTTCCCTTTCCCATCCTCCCAGTGCCCAACTCCCACTCTGCAACGGGTCTGTGCCAGGTTTCCAACTGGTTTCCCACTTCCCAAACCCCAGTTTCCAACTGATTCCCAGCTCCCAGCGCCCAGTTCCCAACTGATTCCCAGTTTACGCCACCCAGTTCCCAACTGGTTTTCCCTTTCCCAACCTCCCAGTGCCCAACTCCCACTCTGCAACTGGTCTACAACTGGTCTGTGCCAGGTTTCCACTTCCCAAACCCCAGTTTGCAACTTGTTCCCAGCTTCCAGCACCCAGTTTCCAACTGGTTTTCCCTTTCCCAACCCCTCCCAGCTTCCCAGTGCCCAATTCCCACTCTGCAACTGGTCTGTGCCAGGTTTCCAACTGGTTTCCCACTTCCCAAACCCCAGTTTCGAACTGATTCCCTGTTTCCAGCGCCCAGTTCCCAACTGATTCCCAGTTTACGCCACCCAGTTCCCAACTGGTTTGCCCTTTCCCAACCTCCCAGTGCCCAACACCCACTCTGCAACTGGTCTGCAACTGGTCTGTGCCCCATTTCCAACCCCCTTCCCCACTCCCCACCCCATTCTCTCCCCACTTTCCAACTGGTTCGCCACTTAGTAAACCCTAGTGTCCAACTGGTTCCCAGTTTACGGCACCCAGTTTCCAACTGGTTCCCAGCTTCCAGTGCCCATTTCCCAACTGGTTTTCCCTTTCCCAACCTCCCAGTGCCCAACTCCTACTCTTCAACTGGTCTGTGCCAGGTTTCCACTTCCCAAACCCCAGTTTCCAACTGGTTCCCAGTTTCTAATGCCCAGTTCCCAACTGGTTTTCCCTTTCCCAACCTCCCAGTGCCCAACTCCTACTCTGCAACTGGTCTGTGCCAGGTTTCCAACTGGTTTCCCACTTCCCAAACCCCAGTTGCGAACTGATTCCCAATTTCCAACACCCAGTTTCCAACTGATTTCCAGCTCCCAGCACCCAGTTTCCAACTGGTTTTCCCTTTCCCAACCTCCCAGTGCCCAACTCCCACTCTGCAACGGGTCTGTGCCAGGTTTCCAACTGGTTTCCCACTTCCCAAACCCCAGTTGCGAACTGATTCCCAATTTCCAACACCCAGTTTCCAACTGATTTCCAGCTCCCAGCGCCCAGTTCCCAACTGGTTTTCCCTTTCCCAACCTCCCAGTGCCCAACTCCCACTCTGCAATGGGTCTGTGCCAGGTTTCCAACTGGATTCCCTCTTCCCAAACCCCAGTTCCCAACTGATTCCCAGTTTACGCCACCCAGTTCCCAACTGGTTTGCCCTTTCCCAACCTCCCAATGCCCAACTCCCACTCTGCAACTGGTCTCTGCCAGGTTTCCAACTGGTTTCCCACTTCCCAAACCCCAGTTCCCAACTGATTCCCAGTTTACGCCGCCCAGTTCCCAACTGGTTTGCCCTTTCCCAACCTCCCAGTGCCCAACACCCACTCTGCAACTGGTCTACAACTGGTCTGTGCCCCATTTCCCCCCCCCTTCCCCACTCCCCACCCCTTTCCCCCCCCCCTCCTTTTCCACCTACACCCCCCTTCCCCATCCCCACCCCCGAACCCATTTCCATCCCTTCCAATAACTCACTGGGACATCCAAAATTTGTCTTTTTTTTGGGTAATTTCTTTTGTTTTTTTCTCTTTTCTTCATTTTTTTTCTCTTCATTTTTTTTTTCCACTTGAAATTCAGCAGGAAAAGGGTCCAATTGGACCTTCCCCCCCCCCCTCCCCCCCCCCCAAAAAAAAAAAAACCAACTTGAAACATCATTATTAATTTCTCATGCACTAAAAATGGCATCAGCCCCCCAGGGGAAACAAAAATCACCCCAAATTGTTAAAAATGTCCTTAAAAGAAGCAGAAAAAAGGCAATTTCTAGTCACCAAAAAACTGAACTAAGGGGCAAGAAGTGTGTTAAGCCCTAAAATACACAGAAAGAACCATCAGCATTGCTCCAGCAGCTCTTTTTCTTGAGAGAAAACACCCCAAAATGACCCCAAAATGACCCAAAAATGACCCAAAATGACCCAAAAATGCCTCTTTTTTTCCTTTTTTTTTTTTTTTTTCAATGATTTAATGTATTTTTCCAAAGTTGAAAAGGGAAATGAAGGGGAAAAAGGGTTGGGGATGGGAATATGAAAGAACTGTGGGTTATTTTTGAGGGTGGTTTAACTCATTAGGGAATAATTTAGGGAGGTGTTGGGGGAAATGAGGGTTTCTTTAGGAGGTGTTGGGGTGGTTTGTTTTCTTTAGGAGGTTGGGATAGAGGGGTTTAACCCCCCCCCCCCCCTTTCACCCCACCCCCCCAATCAAAATACACCCTAAAAGAAGAAGGGGTGTTTTATCTAAAAGGGGAAAAAAAAACCCAACCCCCAACTTCATCTAGAAGGAAAAGGATGTGGGGAATTCCTAAACTTAGGAATTCTGGCTTGAAACAAGGGGGAGGAGGCTGCAGAGATGAGGAAAAAAAAGAGAGAAGAGGGGGGGAAAATGGTTAAAATGTAGTGTTTTGCCCCGTTTTTTCAGGGTGGGGAAGGGAGGGGAGGGTGGGGGGAGGGGGGAGCAGCAATGTGGCCATCTGTCAGTTGGAAGTTTTTGCCTGGTTTTGCCTTTTTTTCCCCCAAAAAAAAACCAAACCAAATCCCAAAGCAAATCCCCTTGAAACTCAGCCAAAGCTCCTCCGGGTAAACACCAAAAAGGCACCGAAATTTCTCCCAAAACCTTTAGTTTTTTCAGCAAAAAAACCTTCCCCTGGGTGAGAATTTGGGGGGTTTTAGGGGTTTTTTGGAGATTTTTTCAATTTTTAAAGGGTTTTTTCTCCTCCTTTTTGGGTGTTTTTTTGGAGAGGAGGGGTGGGCTGGGGGTGGGGGGAGGAGGATGGATTTAAAGGTTGATGAAGAAGCAGCTGGGTGTTCTTTCCACCACCACCTTTCAAAAGGATGAAAAGAGGAGGAATTTTGGGGGGGAAAAGTCCTTTTTTAGGTGTTTTCTAAGCTCCCCCATGAAGGGGGAGGTGGTTTTGGGTGGGTTCAGGTTGTTTTTAGTACTGGAGGGGGGGTGGGATATTGGGGAGGGGGGTGGGGTATCTTAAAGTGCGAAGAGACCCAGGAGGGGCAGCAGGAGCCATCCCTGTGTTCTCCCAGTGGTACCATGAGAAATCCAGTTTAAAAGCACTCCAATACTGGGAGGGAAAGGGATAAGGGGGAGGGAAAGAAGTTTTCCTTCATCCCCTTCCTTCTTCCCAACCCCAGGTGTGGAGGGGGAATGAGAATCCACCAGGTATCCTCACCACAACCAAATTCCTGGGTTCTTTCCCCAAAATTTCAGCCCAATCCCCCCCCCAAAAAAAAAATAGAAAGATCAGCAACAGCTTTTCCAGAGGGAAAAATCCCAAATCCAGCCAAAAATGGGGGGGTTTGGGGGTGGGGAGGGGGAGAAGGGTGGGTAGCAGCTCCAACCCCTCCCCTCCAGTAAGTGCTTCATGCCCAAAAAGCCCTGGAGAAGGGTAGGAAGGAGAGGGGTGGGTGTGTCACTGCCTGTCCCATCCCACCCCCCCACCACCCTTCCCACCCCCAACCCCCCCCCCCTCCTGAAGGCTTTTTGGGAGTGGGGGGGCAGGTGGAAAGGGGGAGATCCCCAGGGATTCATGGGAATATTCCCAGGAGGCGGTGGGTGTCGTTGGATGAGTCTAAGGTCATCTCAGATTGAGTCTTGGGATGCATCAGGTGAGCCTCAAGCCAAGCTGGGTCCATGGTGGAGGATCACTGGGATGAACTGGACCATGGTGGAGGAGCTCTGGGATGAACTGGACCATGGTGGAGTAGCCCTGGGCTGAGCTGGACCATGGTGGAGGAGCTCTGGGATGAGCTGGACCACGTTGGAGGAGCCCTGGGCTGAGTTGGACCACGTTGGAGGAGCCCTGGGATGAGCTGGACCATGTTGGAGGAGCCCTGGGATAAACTGGACCACGGTGGAGGAGCTCTGGGATGAACTGGACCACAGTGGAGGAGCCCTGGGATGAGCTGGACCATGCTGGATGAGCTCTGGGATGAGCTGGACCACGCTGGAGAAGCCCTGGGCTGAACTGGACCATGTTGGAAGAGCCCTGGGCTGAACTGGACCACGGTGGAGGAGCTCTGGGATGAACTGGACCATGGTGGAGTAGCCCTGGGCTGAGCTGGACCATGGTGGAGGAGCCCTGGGCTGAGCTGGACCACGCTGGAGGAACCCTGGGCTGAGCTGGACCATGGTGGAGGAGCACTGGGATGAACTGGACCATGGTGGAGGAGCCCTGGGCTGAGTTGGACCATGCTGGACGAGCTCTGGGATGAGCTGGACCACGTTGGAGGAGCCCTGGGCTGAGTTGGACCACGGTGGAGGAGCCCTGGGCTGAGTTGGACCACGGTGGAGGAGCCCTGGGCTGAGTTGGACCATGTTGGAGGAGCCCTGGGATAAACTGGACCACGGTGGAGGAGCTCTGGGATGAACTGGACCACAGTGGAGGAGCCCTGGGATAAACTGGACCACGGTGGAGGAGCTCTGGGATGAACTGGACCACGGTGGAGGAGCTCTGGGCTGAGCTGGACCACGCTGGAGGAGCCTTGCACCACATGGAACCACACTGGCTGAGCCTCTGGCTAAGTGGACCACATTGGACCATGGTGGATGAGCCTCAGGCTGCATCAGGTTATCCTCAAACCATGCTGGCCCATGGTGGAAGAGCCTTGGGCTAAACTGGACCACACTGGACGAGCTTTGGGTTATGCTGGATCATGTTGGATGAGCCTCAGGCTATACTGGACCACGCTGGAAGACCCTTGGGCTAAGCTGGACCACACCAGTTGAGCCTCAGGTCCCATTGCATGAGCATCCACCACTACTGGACCACACCAGTTGAGCCTCAGGCTGCACCCACAGCCTGTTGGATGAGCCCTGGGCTGTGCTGGGCGAGCTGGAGCTGTGCTGGGGTTGTGCTGGGTGAGTTGGGGTTGTGCTGGGTGAGCTGGGGTTGTGCTGGGCGAGCTGGGGCTGTGCCAGATGAGTTTCTGGGCCCCATGGGATGAGCTTCAGATGGCACCAGGCAAACCACTGGCTGCATCCCATGGGATGCAGAGGAGTTCAGGTGATGCTGGGGCTGAGACAGAAAGTCCAGGGCTGGGCAGAGAAGTGTCCAGTCTACCCAGCACCCCGGCACACGGGTCCATTGGCTCAGCCCCATCCATTCCTTGACCCCCTGCCCAAAACTGAAAGGTATGGGGGGAGGTGGGGGTTAGGGGGCAGGGCAAACTAACCCTCCTGAGACCCCCCCCCCAAATCTGGGGGGGCCCACCAAGCCCAAGTCTGCAGTGGGATAGGAGAGGGTGAGCCCAAGCCCGGGCGCTCGCTCCATCTCCGCCGCGTGGGAGTGGGGGGTGGTGGGAAGGGGGGTGGGAAAGGGGGGTTGTGGGGGGTGTTTTCTTTTCTTCCCAGGTTGTTTCCTGTTGGTTGGTTGATTAGTTGGGTGGTTGTTGGGAGTTGATTGTTCTCTGGTTATCAACTCACAGCGTGTGCTGCTCGGTGTGGAGCTGGGCTGGGAGGAGCGGCTGGACGGGCGACTGCGGCGACGGCGGCGGGGTCCGGGGTGGAGAAGGTTGAGCTGGAGCTGGTGTGAGGGGGAGGAAGGGAGCTCCAGGAGGGGCTGAAGATGGAGAGCTGGGGGCAGCACTGGGGGGTTCAAGGATGGGCCGGTTGTAGAAAAAGAAGGGGCACTGCTGGATGAAGAGTTCGATGATTGTCTGGTAGGTGCGGGTAGCGGTCAGGGCGTCCATGGTGCTGAAGTCAGGTCTCATCAGGGTGGGCCAGAAGCAGATGGAGAGGTTCTCACTGGTCATCAGGTTCACTCGGTGGTTGTGGCTCACCCTGGGGTGGGACAGAGGGGAGAAAGGGATGGCACCGCCACGGTGGCAGCAGGGCGCGTCGAGAGACAACGGGTCTTGGTTTTGGGGTGACCTCTCCATGTTCCAGGAATCATGGAATCCCAGACTGGGATGGGTTGGGAAGGATCCCCAAGGGTCACAGAGCTCCAACCCCCCTGCCACAGGCAGGGACACCAACCTCCAGGCCTGGAGCTACACAAGGTTGCCCAGGGCTCCATTCAACCTGGCCTTGGGATGCGGCACCCACCCCCTCTCTGGGTAGACAATCCCATCTCCATCCCAATTCCCATCCCAGTCCAATCCCCATCCCCATCCCCATCCCCATCCCCATCCCCATTCCCAACCCAATCCCCTCCCCAAACCAATCCTCTCCCCATCCCAATCCCATTCCAATCCCATCTCCATCCCAATCCAATCCCCATCCCAATCATAGAACCCCAGACTGGGCTGGACTGGGAGGGACCCCAATGGTCACAGAGCTCCAACCCCCTGCCACAGGCAGGGACACCAACCTCAGGCCTGGAGCTACACAAGGTTGCTCAGGGCCCCATCCAACCTGGCCTTGGACACCCCCAGACACGGGGCACCCACCCCCTCTCTGGTCAGCCTGTTCCTGCCCCTCCCCACTCTCTCTGCACAGAACTTCCCCCCAATCTCTCCTCTCCCCCTTTCCTCCTCCAGCTTCACTCCAGCCCCCTTCTCCTGCCAGTCTCTGCCCTTGAACAAGCTGATTCCCCTCCTGTTCCTCTGCTCCCTTCAGGCACTGGCAGGCTGCAATGAGGTCCCCCCACAGCCTTCTCTTCTCCAGGCTGACCCAGCCCAGCTCCCTCAGCCTCTCTCCAGCCCTCTGAGCATCTCCCTGTCCCTCCTCTCACCCCTCTCCACCAGCCCCACATCTCTCTTGTGTTGGGACCCCCAAATCTGGCCACAGGACCCCAGCTGGGGCAGAGCAGAGAGGGACAATCCCCTCCCTCTCCCTGCTGCCACCCCATTCCTGCCCAGGATCCCATCACCCTTCCCAGCTGCAGGACCACTGCTGCTCATGGGGAGTTTCTCATCCACCTGAATCCCCAGCTCCTTCTCCTCAGGGCTGCTCCCCAGGAGCTCTGGATCCACATCTGGGATCCCTCCAGCCCCAGTGCAACCCCTGACCTCAGGTTCACCCACTTTTCCAGCCTCAAAGGCTGATACCTACTTGTTGAGGTGCCCAATGACATATTTGAAGACCTCATAGTTCTCCCTGGGGAACTTCCTCAGCACGTCCTTCAGCGCGTGGAGCTTCTGCTCCCGGTCGTTGATTTCTGCCAGGAGGGATAAATGGGAGTTGGGGATTGGGATGCTGAGCAGGGAAATGCTTCTTGAGCATCACAGCCCAAGAAGGCAGCACCCTGTTGTAGGACCTTTCTTCTCTGGCAGCTTGTTTTTAGGTAACCAGCTGGAAGGGATTGTGGGTCCCTCTGAAAAGAGACTCTGCAAGAGCCACACGGCTCCAGGCACGGAGTGGGGATGCTGGGTCAGAGCATCTCCAGGCAGAAAGGAGCTGGAGACACAGCTGGATGCCCAGACACAGGGCATCCAATCCACCCCCTCTCTGGGCAGCCAATCCCATCCCAATCCAATCACCAGCCCCATCCAAATCTAATCCCCATCCCAGTCTCATCCCCATCCCCATCCCAATCCCCATCCCCATCCCAATCTAATCCCCATCCCAATCTCATCCCCATCCCAATCCCCATCCCAATCTAATCACCGTCCCAATCCAATCCCTATCCTCATCCCAATCTAATCCCAATCACAATCCCAATCTAATCCCAATCCCAATCCCAATCTAATCCCAACCCCCATCCCAATCTCATCCCCATCCCCATCCCAATCCCAATCCTAATCCCCATCCCAATCCAATCCCCATCCCCATTCCAATCCAATCCCCATCCCAGTCTAAACCCAATCCCCATCCCAATCCAATCCCAATCTCCATCCCAGGCTAAACCCAATCCCCATCCCCATTACAATCACAATTCCCATCCCCATCCCAATCCAATCCCCATCCCAGTCTAATCCCAATCCCCATCCCAATCCAATTCCCATCCCCATCCCAATCCAATCCCCATCCCCACCCCATCCCAATTCCAATCCCCATCCCAATCATAGAATCCCAGCCTGGTCTGGGTTGGGAGGGACCCCAAGGGTCCCAGAGATCCAACCCCCTGCCACAGGCAGGGACACCAACCTCAGGCCTGGAGCTACACAAGGTTGCCCAGGGCCCATCCAACCTGGCCTGGAACACCCCCGGGGACGGGGCACCCACCCCCTCTCTGGGCAGCCAATCCCATCCCAATCCAATCCCCATCCCAATCTTATCCCCATCCCAATCTAATCCCCCTCCCAACCCAATGCCCATCCTCATCCCAATCTAATCCCAATTCCCATCCCAATCCAATCCCCACCCCAATCTATTCCCCATCCCATCCCCTTCCCAATCCAATCCCCATCCCCATCCCAATCTCATCCCCATCCCCATCTCATCCCCATCCCAATCTCATCCCCATCCCAATCTCATCCCCATCCCAATCCAATCCCCATCCCAATCCAATCCCCATCCCAATCTCATCCCCATCCCAATCTCATCCCAATCCCCATCCTCATCCCAATCCCCATCCTCATCCCAATCTAATCCCAATCCCCATCCCCATTCCAATCCAATCCCCATCCCAATCTATTCCCCATCCCATCCCCTTCCCAATCCAATCCCCATCCCCATCCCAATCTAATCCCCATCCCAATCCAATTCCCATCCCCATCCCAATCCCCATCCTCATCCCAATCTAATCCTAATCCCCATCCCAATTCCAATCCAATCCCCATCCCAATCTATTCCCTATCCCATCCCCATCCCAATCCAATCCCCATCCCCATCCCCATCTCATCCCCATCCCCATCTCATCCCCATTCCCATCTCATCCCCATCCCCATCTCATCCCCATCCCCATCTCATCCCCATCCCAATCTCATCCCCATCCCCATCCCAATCCAATCCCCATCCCAATCTCATCCCCATCCCAGTCTCATCCCCATCCCAATCCCCATCCTCATCCCAATCTAATCCCAATCCCCTTCTCCATTGCAATCCAATCCCCATCCCAATCTATTCCCCATCCCATCCCCATCCCAATCTCATCCCCATCCCAATCTCATCCCCATCCCCATGGGATAGGAACCCCCCAGCCATACTCACTGTGGGCTTCCACCAGCTCAGCCTGCATGGTGTAGGGGACCAGGGGCTCAGGCAGCTCAGAGAAGAAGCTCTTCATGGCACCAGCCACAGTATTGACAGTGAAATCCTTCTCAGCCAGATCCAGCCCATGATCTACAGAAGGGAGAGTCACAGAACCACATCTTGAGCTGGAAGGGACCCCCCCAAGCATCACTGAGTCCAACTCCTCCAGTCTCACAGTTACACCTCCCCAAACCCAGCATCACCACCCTGAAACCTCAAGGGGTGTGGGAGTTGACCTCCAAACCAGCTCAGCGTTGTCACTGGTGGAAGGTAAACTGCCCCTAGGATTTTTGGGGTGGGGAAGGAGCCAGGGGAGGTGCAGGGGGAAGGAGCCAGGGGAGGTGCAGGGGTTACCCTGGTCGAACTGCCGCTGCAGGCTCTCCATCTCCGACTTGTTCCCGCTCACGCGGTAGATGCCCTCGGTGCTCAGCCCTGTGAGGAGGAAGAGCAGCCATCAGTGAGGGGTTGGGGGGCAGGTGGGAGCAGGATGAAGGGCTTTAGGGATAAATTCCTTCCAAACTTGCCTTGATAGACAATAAAAGCCAGCCAGCCAAAGCCCAGAAGGGCTGAGACCCTGAATCCCCCTCTGTGAAACACTAATTAAACCCCAACAGGGAGGGAATCCCCCTTCCTGAGCCTGAAAACCCACCAGGGATTCATTCATGGAATCAGAGAGTCACAGGGTGGGCTGGGTTGGGAGGGACCCCAAGGGTCCCAGAGCTCCAACCCCCTGCCACAGGCAGGGACACCAACCTCCAGGCCTGGAGCTACACAAGGTTGCCCAGGGCCCCAGCGAACCTGAGCTTGGGATGGGGCATCCACCCCCTCTCTGGGCAGTCAATCCCATCCCAATCCAATTCCCATCCCAATCTCCATCCCCATCCCATCTCCATCCCAATCCCAATCCCATCCCCATCCCTATCCCCATCCCCATCCCAGTGCCATACCCATGCAATCCCCATCCCCATCCCCATCCCAGTCATATAATCCCAGACTGGTCTGGGTTGGAAGGGACCCCAAGGGTCCCAGAGCTCCACCCCCCCTGCCACAGGCAGGGACACCAACCTCCAGGCCGGGAGCTACACAAGGTTGCCCAGGGCCCCATCCAACCTGAGCCTGGGATGGGGCTCCCACACCCTCTCTAGGCAGCCAATCCCATCCCAATCCAATTCCCATCCCAATCTCCATCCCCATCCCCATCCACATGCAATCCCCATCCCATCCCCTCCCAATCATAGAATCCCAGCCTGGTCTGGGTTGGAAGGGACCCCAAGGGTCACAGAGCTCCAACCCCCTGCCACAGGCAGGGACACCAACCTCAGGCCTGGAGCTACACAAGGTTGCCCAGGGCCCCATCCAACCTGGCCTGGAACACCCCCAGACACGGGGCACCCACCCCCTCTCTGGGCAGCCAAACCCATCTCCATCCCCATCCCAATCTCATCTCCATCCCCATCCCAATCCAAATGTCATCTCCATCCCAATCCAATACCCATCCCATCCTCATCCCCATCCCCATCCCATCCCCATCCCAATGTCATCCCAAACCCATCCCAATCATAGAATCCCAGCCCGGTCTGGGTTGGAAGGGACCCCAAGGGTTGGAAGGCTGCAATGAGGTCCCCCCATCACCCTTCTCTTCTCCAGGCTGACCCAGCCCAGCTCCCTCAGCCTCTCTCCAGCCCTCTGAGCATCTCCCTGTCCCTCCTCTGGCCCCTCTCCACCAGCCCCACATCTCTCTTGTGTTGGGACCCCCAAATCTGGCCACAAGACCCCAGCTGGGGCAGAGCAGAGAGGGACAATCCCCTCCCTGTCCCTGCTGCCACCCCTCTGCTGATGGAGCCCAGGATCCCATCACCCTTCCCAGCTGCAGCAGCACACTGCTGCCACATGGGGAGCTTCTCCTCCCCCAGGACACCCAAACACTACTCCATCTTTTAGTCCACAGAGGAAAGATCCCCCCCCAACCCTTCCCCCCCAAAATCCAGCCCCCCCAGCCTGTGACAAGACCCCTTTTCCCCTGGGCAACCCCCCCTCCCCTCCCCTTCCCCCCTCAGCAACCAGTTGCTCTTACCTGTTGCTTCGATATACTCGATGCACCTCTCAATAAAGATGGGGATGGGCTTCTCTGGGGTCACCACGTTGGTCAAAGGCACCCCAAAATAATTGCTCTCCCACGTGGTCTTGGTGATGGACGGGCGAGGTTTGGGCTTTGGTTTCTGGGGGAAGGGAGCAGGGTTGAGGTGAGGAGACCCCCCTGCCCACCCCCCCACCTCCCCCCCAGCCCCTGGGGTGGCTGAGGATGCACCCCCCAAGGTGGTATTTATGCCAGGAATTTATGAGTTATTCCAAGAAATGATGTTTATTTAGCCCAAAGCCTCTTGGATTCTGTGTTTTCATGTTATTCCTGAGGGATGTGTGGTAGGAACAGAGGGACAGGGGTTGGGAAAGGCCTTGGAAGAGCAGAGAGTCCAAACAATCCCATCCGGAGCTGAGCCAGAGCCTTGAGCAGCTCAGCTGCCCTGGGGGGAAACACACCCAGGGGGGGACTGACCCCCTCCCTGGGCAGCCTGTGCCAGGCCCTGACCCTGCTCCAGGGACCCCTGACCCTGCTCCAGAGCCCCCTGACCCTGCTCCAGCCCCCTGACCCTGCTCCAGAGCCCCCTGACCCTGCTCCAGCCCCCTGACCCTGCTCCAGCCCCCTGACCCTGCTCCAGCCCCCTGACCCAGCTCCAGAGCCCCTGACCCAGCTCCAGCCCCCTGACCCTGCTCCAGGCCACAGCCCAAGGGGCAGAAAGCACCATGTCACCCCCTACACCCCAAGGGGCAGAATGCACCATGTCACCCCCTGCACCCCACACCCCAAGGGGCAGAAAGCCCCATGTCACCCCCTGTACCCCAAGGGGCAGAAAGCACTGTGTCACTCCGTGCACCTCACACCCCAAGGGGCAGAAAGCACCATGTCACCCCATGCACCCCAAGGGGCAGGAAGCACCATGTCACCCCCTGTACCCCAAGGGGCAGAAAGCACTGTGTCACTCTGTGCACCCCACAGCCCAAGGGGCAGAAAGCAGCATGTCACCCCCTGCACCCCAAGGGGCAGAAAGCACCATGTCACCCCAAGGGGCAGAAAGCACCATGTCACCCCATGTCACCCCAAGGGGCAGAAAGCACCATGTCACCCCCTGCACCCCATGGCTCAGATGGGCAGAAAGCACCATGTCACCCCCTGCACCCCAAGGGGCAGAAAGCACCATCCCACCTTCGTCGTCCTCCTCAGGCTGCGCAGGATGTTTCTCCTCCTGGGATCCTCCCCGTCCGCCGACTCGTAGGGGATGACGGCGTTGTCCCCCTTGTACCCCTGGGAAGTCTGATCTTCCTCCTTCTTTCGAATGGGTCCCAGCTCATCGTCGCTCCCCACGCTGAAGCTGGTTCTGTAACTGGCAAACCTGCCCAACCTCGTGCAGCGCGTCCGGTACAGCACGGGCTTGCTGACCACAGACACCTTGCGACCCCGTTCCAGGGAGCTGGTGTCCATCTCACTGTCTGAGCCGTTACCGCTGCCGTTGGACTGGGTTTTGTTGATGTTTCGGATGGTGATGATCTTGCCCTGGGTGCTGTCATGAGGCACAGAGTAGATGTTCTCCTCTTCGTTCCTGGGTTTGACCACGGCGTCCATGGGCTCGGCGTAATCGGAAGGGTCAAAGCAGTCGGTGGGCAGCCAGCTGCTGGAAGACACAGACTTCCTCTGCCCATCCCGATGGCCCTGATCCAAATAGGACAGGTCCCCCTTTGTAATGTCAAAATGCACAGGGGGCTTTGGTTTCACTGGAGGAGGTACTTTGTTGTTCAGCTTGCTTTCAAAAGTGCTCATGACAGAAATGAAAGACAAGCCATCGTTCCCCTCCAGCTCCATGGAAAGCTTCGAGTGGTCTTTGGGCAGGGCAGGCATGGATGTGTCCTCTCTGAAAGGGCTGTAGGTAGGGGGTTCAACGTCCTCCTCAGAGTCCTGCAGGTTGGAGTTGCAGAGAGGGGAACCCGCTCGAGGCGAGTTGAACACCTCCTCCGTTGTGCTGCAGGCTTCAGCCACGTTGTCATACATGTGGGTGGCTTCGATGATGGTCTTTTTCTCCACCACATCCTTAAAAAACGAGTGGAAAATCTCCAGCTTGTGCTGTGGCTGGCTACAAGGGATGGTGGTGAACTTGCCATCGATCTCCTGAGCGATCTCTTCACCCTCGGTGAGCTGCTCTCTGCTCAGGTCGTTGTCCAGGATGTCTATGGAACCATCCGTGAGCGCCACGACCTGGATGGGGATGATATCCTGCACCTCACAGAGGAAGGCACGGAGCATGGCCAGGGATGCCTTGCGCTTCGCCGAGTAGAAGACGATGTACCCATGGACGAGGCGGCTTTTCCTGATGCTGAAGGAGGAGTGGTAGGAGAGGAGGGAGAGCTCCACGCGCCTCTTGTGCGGCCCGATGGACAACTCGAGGAGGACAGAGCTGCTGCTGCCACACTGAGAAGGTCTGTAGGTCTGGGATTGCAGGATGGGTAAGAGGATGTCGTCTGCGTTGAAGGGATCCCCACACATCAAGCACATGACGATGCGAAGGTCGACGTCCGCCAGGTCTTTGATGCTGGAGGTGGAGCTGACCAGGTTTAAGTTGCGTTTGGAGTCCAAGAGCCCCTTCAGAACCTGGCTGATCTGCTTCTCGTTGATGTTGCGGCCGTAGCCGATGCCAGCCGAGGCGGGGTCCAGGAAGACGCACTGCAGCTTGCTCGCGATCTGCTGGCCTTGCTGGATCAAGCTGTGCAGCGTCTCGCCGCTGGTGTCCCCCCTCTTGTTAACCAGGATGAGGGTGAGAGGCAGGTGAACCAAGTGATTCTCCCTCCTGCCGATGGTCGACTCGCGGCTCTTCTCGATGCTTTCCACCACGTAGGACAGGGACTCCTTGGAGTTGTAAAGGCAGAGGCAGCCGTGAGGCTGGAAGGTGGGTGTCTGGAAGGAGTTAACGGGGAGCCGGACGTTGCCCTCGATGGGCCTGAGGGACAGCTCGTACATCTTCCCCTCAATCACATACTTGTCATCGTTGGTGCAGAGCGCCCGGATCTCGTTGGCCAGCTCACGTGCCAAACCATCCTTGCCCAGGATCACCAGGTTGATCCTGTCAATGTTGGAGTCAGAAAGCAAGTTCTTCTGGTTGCGTTCCGAGGGCCTGATGAAGCGGGAGCTGATCAGCTGCTCGATCTTAGAGTCTACACAGACCAGGCAGCTGGGGCAGGTTTCCTTAGTCGGGTGATACACGAAGTGGATGTGCTTCAGGATAAGGGCGTCCCGCTCCGCTTGCAGCTTCTGCAGAGCTTTGAAGCGTTGCTCTTCACCCAAAACATCCTGAATGACGCCCATTTTCTCCTTGCTGGGTTTAGCATCGAGCTCCAGCTCGTAAAACAGCTCCGAATACTCCAAGAGCAGCTCCTGGAACTCCTCCTTGGCCTTTTCTATGATCTGTTTTTGGTGCTTGCTGTAGATATCCATATAGATCGACTCCTCCAACCACATGTAGAAATCCTCGTTCATAATGAAGCTACGAGCTTCCTCCCAGGGCTTCCCAGGGGTGATGAAAGGGGAAGTCTCCAGGTTTTCCTTGAAAGCTCTCCTCATCTCTGCCCTTTTCCTCTCATTCCTCAGTTTTTCTAAGTGAGCTTCGTAGAGCTGCTCAGCTGGCTGGGTCTCCATCAGGTCAAAGGGAATACGCTCGTTCTCCATGTTGTCGATGTGGCTCGTGGCGTCCCAGGGCGTCTCCTCCAGGACAATAAACCACTTCAGAAAGTCCGGCTTGGTTTCCAGAAGCTTCTCCACTTTGACACAGCTCAAGTGATCTATTTCATCCAGGTCTGGGATAAGGGCTTCGAACGCTTGGGGAAGCATGGCCAGGTACATCTTCCGCCGGCGCTCGATGTGTTCCTGCTTGAGGCGGTGGACGTGCTGCAGGAACAGCTTTTTGGCTTTCTGGGTGCCTTCCAGGTAGACGTAGTCCTGGTACTCTGGAGAGGACTGCATCTTCCGGCTCACGTTCGACCACGTCTCGTTGTGGTTCTTCACGATGCGGCTCACCAGCCACTCGTACTTGTCTTTAGCAGCAGCGATCTGTTGGCTTTGCTGTTTCAGAGCTTCAAAGTAAGGGATGATTTTAGTCTTCCCCCTGCTTTTATCAATCAGCTGCACTAAGGTGCTGAAAGCCAAGTCGATGTTCACATTGGATCGAGCCGACGTCTCCACCACCTGGAGATTCTTTTTGCTTAAGGCAAAAGTATGTGCATCCCTAATGTACCGCTCCACACCTTCATCACACTTGGTCAGGACCACCACGAGGGGCTTTTTTGTCTTGGCTAGTTGATTGTAAAGATTGGAAACGAATTTGAGCTGATCATCAAAGTTCCTGTTCATACCCCTGCTAACATCGATGCAGAGAAGAAAACCATCCACCAGTAGCTTTCCATCCGGCATCTGTTTCTGTTCAAAGTCCTGTTCCAGCCCAAGCTGATCAGTGCAAAAGTACATGAGTTTTTCAGCCGACGCCAGCTTGGTCGCTGCAGCCCTCTTGATATAGGGCTGCAGGGCCGTGCTGCGGTGAGGCTGAAAGGTCTGGTCGTCAATAAACTCTGTCTGCTCCACAACATGCATTTTACATTCCACACAGTCCTCCAGGGAACGCACAACTTCCCCCCAGTAGAGGAAATGGTCATTATTAACCACCCTTCCTCCAAAGTCACTGGTGCTGAGAACCGAAGTGTGGTCCAAATGAAACTCATCCGCGCTGGGCCGGACGAAGCGGTTGCAGAGGCAAGACTTCCCAATGCCACACTGCCCTTTCTCCTTCTCTGTCCCAGACAATCCCACCACGCTAATGTTATAGGTGGGAATGCGAACATCTTGCTTTCTGGCCATCATCATCGTCCACACATCCTGTCCCAGGTCAACCGCTTCCGAGACGATCAGCGTTTCCGGCGCTCGGTGAGACGTGGGAGATCGGTGGGGTGACAGTTCTCAAGCCAGGCAGGGTGCCGGGGTGATGAAGGTTGTCGTCCCCATCCTGTAGGTCCCAGCAGCGCTTCAGTTCTTGCTGGTCCCCGTTGACGGGCAGCCGATGGTTCCCCCTAAGGAGAAAGAGAAACAACCATCAGTGTTTCAGCACCGGGGCCTCAGTTCTTGTTGGTCCCTGTGGTTGGGTGGCTGAGGGTTCCCCCCAGGAGAATCACAGAATCACAGGGGTTGGAAGGGACCCCCAGAGCTCATGGGGTCCAACCCCCCTGCCAAAGCAGCTCCCCAGCTCATACTGCACAGGTCGGTGTCCAGACAGGGCTGGAATATCTCCAGAGAAGGAGACTCCACACCCCCTGGGCAGCCTGTCCCAGGGCTCTGGCACCCTCACTGGGGAAAAGTTCTTCCCCATGTTGGTGTGGAACCTCCTGTGCTCCAGTTTGCAGCCATTGCCCCTTGTCCTGTCCCCACAGACACTGAAAAGGGGCTGGCCATTTCCCCCTGCACCCCGTGCTTAAGATACTGATAAACATTGATTAGGTCCCCCCTCAGTCTTCTTATCTTCAGGCTGAACAGTCCCAGCTCCCTCATCCTCTCCTCCCAGGGGAGATGCTCCAGGCCCCTCCTCATCTCCATGTCCCTCCTCTGGACTCTCTCCAGGAGATCCCTGTCCCTTTGATCCCAGGGGGCCCAGCACTGGACACAACACTCCAGCTGGGGCCTGAGCAGGGCAGGGTAGAGGGGGAGGATCCCCTCCTGTCACCTGCTGCCCACACTCCTCCTGATGCCCCCCAGGATTCCACTGGCCTCCTTGGGCACACTGCTGGCTCACGGCCACCCTGTCACCCACCAGCACCCCCAGACCTTCTCCTCAGAGCTCCTCTCCAGCAGGTCACCCCCTGATCCAGGGGGTTATTCCTTCCCAGGGGCCACACTCTCCACTTGCTTTTGTTGAACCTCATGTAGTGTCTCCCTGCCCAGCTCTCCAGCCTGGCCAGGTCTCTCTGGATGGCAGCACAGTGTCCCCCTGAGTGTCACCCACCCCTCCCAGCTCTGTATCCTCAGCACTCGCTGAGGGTGGGTGCTGTTCCCTCCCCAAGGTTGTCAATGAAGATATTAAACAGGCCTGGACCCAACACTGAGCCCTGGGGAAAACACCCTCAGCGTTTCAGCTGGGGACCTGGGTGCAGTTCTGCCCAGACAGTTTCACACGACTGTAGCGGCGCCGCTGGGGAAACACCGGCGGTGCCGAGGATGCGCCAACCGCAGCATCCGACCGCGCGCCAACCGCAGTGGGTACAGCTTCCTCACCGCCGCCACGAGCGGGTTGTGGGTGCAAACCACAAGCAGACTGTGTTGTGACAGCAACAGGTCACAGTCTGTGTGTGTCCCCTAGCTGGGTAGGGAGCGAGGAGAACGGATGGGCAGTGGAACCACTCGCTGAGCGGGTGTTCTGAATTCAGCGTAGAGGAAACCCAACCAGCCCAGCTTTGCTTACTGACTTAAGATCAAGCATAGGAAGGGTTTAACACCCAACACTGCTGCTATCACAGGATTACCTCTCCACTCCCTGAGGACAGATAGGGGGTCTAATCATAGAATTATAGACTGGCAAGGGGTGGAAGGGACCCCAAGGATCATAAAGCCCAACCCCCCTGCCCCAGTCAGGGACACCAACCTCAGGCCTGGAGCTACACAAGGTTGCCCAGGGCCCCATCCAAGCTGGCCTTGAACACTTCCAGAGATGGGGCATCTACCACCTCTCTGGGCAGCCCGTTCCAGGACCTCACCACTCTTTCTGTAAAAAACTTGCCCCTAATGTCCAATCTAAACCTTCCCTCCTTCAGCTTTAATCCATTCCCCCTTGTCCTGCCATTATCTGCCCTTTTAAAAAGTTGATTCCCCTCCTGTTCCTCTGCTCCCTTCAGGGACTGGCAGGCTGCAATGAGGTCCCCCCGCAGCCTCCTCTTCTCCAGGCTGACCCAGCCCAGCTCCCTCAGCCTCTCCTTGTAGGGCTGAAGAGCTTTAAAAGCAAAATAAATCAATAAAAAGGCAGAGAGAGGCACTAAAGCCTTGAAGAGGAGCCCCAGGCTGGCACAGAGAAGTCCTCCCGGAGGGAATGGCGCTCGAGGGAGTGATGATGCTAATTACTGCTCCTGAAGCGATGAGGATGGTGGCACAGGTTGCCCAGAGAAGTTAAGGATGGTCTATCATGAGAAGCATTCAAGGTGAGGTTGAACAGAGCTTGGAACAATCTGGTCTAAGGGGAAATCCCTGCTCATGGAATGCTGCAGGTGCCTTCCAACCTGAACCCTTCCACTAACCGCAGGCGCAGCTCTGAGAAACCCGATCCAGCGGCAGATATCCCTGTGCCTGCAGCAGCAGAGTGGGACCAGCTCATCCCTGAAGGCTGCAGCAAGCCAAACCCTTCAGCTGAACCCATTTGCTTTCCAATCCCAGAGTAGGAAGAGTTTCCAGCTGCTGGGGAAATCCAAGGGAGCTGGAGTATGGATGGCCCCGCGGGTCGTGAGGACACGGCAGGGAGCGCGGCCCTTCCACCACAGCCCTTCTGCTTTCATGTCTGGATGGTGCAGTTCTACCAGTTGGACTGAATCACACCACAGATAAAGGCAGCCACAAACCTGCCACGCTCTGGGGCGTTTGCTTTCCAACAAAAAAACACCCAACCCTACCCCTCATGTTCACCTGATCTCAAAAAACACCCCCCCACCACCACTTCACCCTTCCCTGAGGTCACCTGCGTCACACAAGGCAAAAGCCATGAAGAATCATAGAATTGTAGGGGTTGGAAGGGACCTGGAGAGATCACGGGGTCCAACCACCCTGCCAGAGCAGCTCCCTAGGACATATCACTCAGATAGGCATCCAGACAGGGCTGGAATCTCTCCAGAGATGGAGACTCCACCACCTCCCTGGGCAGCCTGTCCCAAGGCTCTGGCACCCTCACTGGGGAAAAGTTCTTCCCCATGTTGGTGCAGAACTTCCTGTGCTCCAACTTGCAGCCACTGCCCCTTGTCCTGTCTCCACAGACACTGAAAAGGGGCTGGCTGATTCCTCCTGCATCCCCTGCTTCAGATAATTATAGATTTTAATTAGGTCCCCCCTTAGTCTTCTCTTCTCAAGGCTGAAGAGTCCCAACTTACTCAGCCTTTCCTCACAGGGGAGATGCTCCAGGCCCCTAATCATCTTTGGAGCCCTTCTCTGGACTCTCTCCAGGAGATCCCTGTCCTTTTTAAACCAAGGAGCCCAGCACTGGACACAACACTCCAGGTGGGGCCTGAGCAGGGCAGAATAGAGGGGGAGGATCCCCTCCTGTGACCTGCTGCCCACACTCCTCCTGATGCCCCCAGGATCCCATTGTCTCTCTCAGCCCCCAGGGCACACTGCTGGCTCATGGCCACCCTGGCATCAAACAGGACCCCCAGGTCCTTCTCCACAGAGCTCCTCTCCAGCAGCTCCCCCCCAGCCTGTACTGATTCCAGCAGTTATTCCTTCCCAGTGCCAGACTCTCCACTTGCTGTTGTTGAACCCCATCTGGTCTCTCCCTGCCCAGGTCTCCAGCCTGGCCAGGGCTCTGGATGGCAGCACAGTGTCCTGTGTGTCACCCACCCCTCCCAGCTCTGGATCATCAGCACTGGCTGAGGGTGGGTGCTGTTCCCTCATCAAGGTGTCAATGAAGATATTAAACAGGACTGGACCCAACAGCCAGCCCTGGGGACACCACTGGTCACAGGCCTCCAGCCAGACTCTGCTCCTCGAATCACAACCCTCTGAGCTCGGTCCAACAGCCAGTTCTCACCCCACCTCACTGTCATAGAATCATAGAATGGCATGGGTTGGAAGGGACCCCAAGGATCATAAAGCTCCAACCCCCTGCCACAGGCAGGGCCACCAACCTCAGGCCTGGAGCTACACAAGGTTGCCCAGGGCCCCATCCAACCTGTCCACTCATCCATCCCACGCTCTCTCAGCTTTGTTATCAGGGTGTCATGGGAGACAGCATCAAAAGCCTTGCTGAAGTCAAGGTAGATGACACCCACTGCTCTCCCTCCATCCACCCAGCCTGCTATGAGATCCTGGAAGGCTCTGAGATTGGTCCAGCATGATTTCCCCTTGGTGAATCCATGCTGACTCCTCCTCATCACCTTCTTCTCTTCCAATTGCTTGGAGATGGCATCCAGAACAAGCTGTTCCATTACCTAACATTCTGATGTTATCTATTAGAAGTGGGTGTTTGTGCTTCAAGCAGAGGGACTTTGGGTGTTTTAGGAGCTGCTCTGAGCCTCTTGGCTCCTCCACAGACACGTTATTTCCTCTGGGAACGTCGCTTAGCAGCAGCGCGTGGCGCTCCTCAAAGGTGAGACTCTGGCAGGTGAAAGGGTGGAACAGCCAGAACCCCGCTGCAATGTCAACTATGCTGCTGAGCCACTGTCAAACCTTTAATTACTCCACTTAATTACTCATCTCTCCATCTGAAAAGAAGGCAGTTACTCCCCTGGGGAGGCTGGACAGGGCTCAGGGCTGCTTGTATAGCTTCTTCCGCTGGGAATAGCGCTCTTTGGCTCATGGTTTTCCTAAATCCTTGCCATTTCTCTCTGTTTTGGAGGTCAAACCCAGGAAGGGTGCCAAGGATCTGGACCCTGGTGTGTCCCAGTTTAGCCCCAGCACTATTTCAACTGGTTTGTCTCACTGTAGAGCTGTCACCTCTCATCTATCTCCTTCTCCTGATGCTCCATCCAGAGAGTCTGGAATATGGAGCAGCTGGAAACACAGCACAGGTTGTCCTTCCCAGCACGGAGGGACTGGAAAGCTTCTCACCACAGGCCAGGAGCAGGAAAGTCCCTGAAATGGGTGGTTTGGGATCTTTTTGCTAAGATTCATTTAAGCCTTGAACCATCTGGGTTCCAAACACTTCACTTCATGAGGCAGATGGGTCATCCTCGGGTACGCAGCACGACAAAGCACCTCCCTGCTCCTGGGTGGAACCCCACTTTCCTAATTCCCCCCCCAAAAAAGGCCTCCCAAAGCTCTCCAGAGCTTCTCAGTGCTGAGACCAAACCCACAACAAGCGAAGGCAGCGACATCCCAAGCGTCCACCAAGGGTAGCTGGCACCCAGGAGCCTGCACCCTCCCCCACCTTAACCCTTGGGGTGTTGTACAATGGATTTCTGATGGATCTGGTGAAATGCAGGTTTTCTGTTCACTTTTACCCCCTTGGGGAAGATGCCTTTTCCTCTCCTGTCAGCAAAGCTTGTGGCACACGGCGCCACCAAAGGGTTCACCCCAAAGGAACTTTGGGAAGAGAAGTGAATCCCAGCAGAAAGAAGGGCTGGAAGAATCCCAGCCATGGATATAGACTGGGAGAAGAGCTTCTGGAAAGCAGCCCTGCTGAGAAGGACCTGGGTGTCATAGTGGATGAGAAATTCCCCATGAGCAGCAGTGGCTCCTGCAGCTGGGAAGGGTGATGGGATCCTGGGCTCCATCAGCTGAGGGGTGGCAGCAGGGGCAGGGAGGGGATTGTCCCTCTCTGCTCTGCCCCAGCTGGGGTCCTGTGGCCAGATTTGGGGGTCTCCAACACAAGAGAGATGTGGGGCTGGTGGAGAGGGGTGAGAGGAGGGACAGGGAGATGCTCAGAGGGCTGGAGCAGCTCCCTTGGGGATTCAGGTGGATGAGAAGCTCCCCATGAGCAGCAGTGGCTCCTGCAGCTGGGAAGGGTGATGGGATCCTGGGCTCCATCAGGAGTGGGGTGGCAGCAGGGACAGGGAGGGGATTGTCCCCTTGAGCTCTTTTCTATCCTGTAGAACCATCTCCAGAGCCTAAATTCCTGGGGTTTATGGATTCCCAGGAGAGATTCACCTCTGAGATGAGTGTTTTCTATCCAGAGGGATCTGGACAGGTTGGAAAAGTGGGTGAACCTGAGGAGGTTCAACACTGCCAAGTGTCAGGGGGCTGGAGGGATCCCAGATGAGGATCCAGAGCTCCTGGGGAGCAGCGCTGAGGAGAAGGAGCTGGGGATTCAGGTGGATGAGAAACTCCCCATGAGCAGCAGTGGCTCCTGCAGCTGAGAAGGGTGATGGGATCGTGGGGACCATCAGCAGAGGGGTGGCAGCAGGGACAGGGAGGGGATTGTCCCTCTCTGCTCTGCCCCAGCTGGGGTCCTGTGGCCAGATTTGGGGGTCCCAACACAAGAGATGTGGGGCTGGTGGAGAGGGGTGAGAGGAGGGACAGGGAGATGCTCAGAGGGCTGGAGCAGCTCCCTTGGGGATTCAGGTGGATGAGAAACTCCCCATGAGCCACCAGTGGATCCTGCAGCTGGGAAGGGCGATGGGATCCTGGGCTCCATCAGGAGTGGGGTGGCAGCAGGGGCAGGGAGGGGATTGTCCCTCTTGAGCTCTTTTCTATCCTGTAGAACCATCTCCAGAGCCTAAATTCCTGGGGTTTATGGATTCCCAGGAGAGATTCACCTCTTGAGATGAGTGTTTTCTATCCAGAGGGATCTGGACAGGTTGGAAAAGTGGGTGAACCTGAGGAGGTTCAACACTGCCAAGTGTCAGGGGGCTGGAGGGATCCCAGATGTGGATCCAGAGCTCCTGGGGAGCAGCCCTGAGGAGAAGGAGCTGGGAATTCAGGTGGATGAGAAACTCCCCCTGAGCCAGCAGTGGCTCCTGCAGCTGGGAAGGGTGATGGGATCCTGGGCTCCATCAGCAGAGGGGTGGCAGCAGGGACAGGGAGGGGATTGTCCCTCTCTGCTCTGCCCCAGCTGGGGTCTTGTGGCCAGATTTGGGGGGTCCCAACACAAGAGAGATGTGGGGCTGGTGGAGAGGGGTGAGAGGAGGGACAGGGAGATGCTCAGAGGGCTGGAGAGAGGCTGAGGGAGCTGGGCTGGGTCAGCCTGGAGAAGAGAAGGCTGTGGGGGGACCTCACTGCAGCCCCCCAGTGCCTGAAGGGAGCAGAGGAACAGGAGGGGAAACAGCTTGTTCAAGGGCAGAGACTGGTAGGAGGGGGGGAAGGGGGAAGGGGGAAGGGGGAAGGGGGAAGGGGGAAGGGGGAAGGGGGAAGGGGGAAGGGGGAAGGGGGAAGGGGGAAGGGGGAAGGGGGAAGGGGGAAGGGGGAAGGGGGAAGGGGGAAGGGGGAAGGGGGAAGGGAAGAGAAAAGAGATTCTGGTGTGAGTATAAAGTAACCCACCCCCAAATTCAGACCCAGGAACCACAGGAGGCCTCACCCCACCCTGCTTTTGGGTGCCTGGCACTCACACCTGCCCTCAGCTCCCCAGGCAGCTCAGCCTGACACAGCCACATCCCTTCTCCTCCGCTCCAGGCACGGGGAAGGGGAAAACCAGTGTGAAGCAGAGCTTGCTTTCACTTTCCCCATCCAACCCCCAGTTACTCATTTACCCTGCAGGGTTCAACTGGGAGAACCAGGAAGAAGAAGGGATTCATTCTGCTCATTCCCAGCAAAGTCTGGGCAACGGAGCTCATTTCCTCCTCAGGACTTGGCAGCAGAGCCAAAGGAAAGCAAAGCAAAGCAGAGCAAGTCCTTTTTCCACCCCCAAAATACCTGAACCCTGGCCATGGCCACAGCCACCAGTGTCCTCAGCACCACCAGCTCACGTCATCCTGGCTGCTTGATAAGCTTGGGGTGGTTGCAACCACCAAACCAGGTCCTTGGTGTTGCAACAGCCCCCCCCCCCCAAGAATTAACAGTCCCTTCAATTCAGCAGCTTCCTAAATGCTGTTAAACCAGAGCCAAAGGTTTCTTCAGGCTCCCTGCAGCGTTGAACAGGGTCACCAGAGCACCCAGTGGGTGCTGTGGGAGGAGGAACTCCAGCTTGAGACTCCCAAAGCCCCAAGGGCAGAGGGACCTGGGTAGTTTTTGGCAGGGGTTTTGAGTTTCATTTATTTAAGGGGAATGACCTGGGTGTTGCAGCTCTGCCCAGGTCAATAGGATTCTCTTCCTCCTCCTCCTCCACTCACTGCCACACAAACAAGTGAGGCACCAACACAGACTCACAGGGTTGTAGGGGTTGGAAGGGACCCCCAGAGCTCCTGGGGTGCAACCCCCCCTGCCAAAGCAGCACCCCAGATCATACAGCCAGATAGGCACCCAGATGGGGCTGGAATCTCTCCAGAGAAGGAGACTCCACACCCCCTGGGCAGCCTGTCCCAGGGCTCCCTCACCCTAGGGACCCCCAGAGCCCGTGGGGTGCAACCCCCAGAGCCCATGGGGTGCAACACCCAGAGCCCATGGGGTGCAACACCCTGCCAAAGCAGGGTCCCTAGGGATCCCCAGAGCCCATAGGGTGCAACCCCCAGAGCCCGTGGGGTGCAACCCCCCTGCCAAAGCAGGGTTCCTAGGGATCCCCAGAGCCCATGGGGTGCAACACCCAGAGCCCATGGGGTGCAACCCCCCTGCCAAAGCAGGGTTCCGAGGGATCCCCAGAGCCCATGGGGTGCAACCCCCAGAGCCCGTGGGGTGCAACCCCCAGAGCCCGTGGGGTGCAACCCCCAGCCAAAGCAGGGTCCCTAGGGACCCCCAGAGCCCATGGGGTGCAACACCCAGAGCCCATGGGGTGCAACCCCCCTGCCAAAGCAGGGTTCCGAGGGATCCCCAGAGCCCGTGGGGTGCAACCCCCAGAGCCCGTGGGGTGCAACCCCCAGCCAAAGCAGGGTCCCTAGGGACCCCCAGAGCCCATGGGGTGCAACACCCAGAGCCCATGGGGTGCAGCCCCCTGCCAAAGCAGGGTCCCTAGAGATCCCCAGAGCCCATGGGGTGCAACCCCCAGAGCCCGTGGGGTGCAACACCCAGAGCCCATGGGGTGCAACACCCAGAGCCCATGGGGTGCAACCCCCTGCCAAAGCAGGGTCCCTAGAGATCCCCAGAGCCCATAGGGTGCAACCCCCCTGCCAAAGCAGGGTCCCTAGGGATCCCCAGAGTTCATGGGGTGCAACCCCCTGCCAAAGCAGGGTCCCTAGGGACCCCCAGAGCCCATGGGGTGCAAAGCCCTGCCAAAGCAGGGTCCCTAGGGACGCCCAGAGCCCATGGGGTGGAACCCCCAGCCAAAGCAGGGTCCCTAGGGACTCCCAGAGCTCATGGGGTGCAACCCCCTGCCAAAGCAGGGTTCCTAGGGACCCCCAGAGCCCATGGGGTGCAACCCCCTGCCAAAGCAGGGTCCCTAGGACAGGGCACACAGGGAGACATCCAGATGGGGCTGGGATCTCTCCAGAGAAGGAGACTCCACACCCCCTGGGCAGCCTGTCCCAGGGCTCCCTCACCCTCACTGGGGAAAAGTTCTTGCCCACGTTGGGGGGAACTCCCTGGGCTCCCACTTGAGCCCATCCCCCCTTGTCCTGTCCCCACAGACACTGAGCAGAGGCTGCCCATGGCTCCCTGGGTCCCACCCTTCAGCTATTGATCCCCAGTGATCAGATCCCCTCTCAGGCTGCTCCTCTCCAGGCTGAACAGCCCCAGCTCCCTCATCCTCTCCTCCCAGGGGAGATGCTCCAGGACCCTCCTCATCTCCATGTCCCTCCTCTGGCCTCTCTCCAGGAGATCCCTGTCCCTTTGATCCCAGGGAGCCCAGCACTGGACACAACACTCCAGGTGGGGCCTGAGCAGGGCAGAGCAGAGGGGGAGGATCCCCTCCTGTCACCTGCTGCCCACACTCCTCCTGATGCCCCCAGGATCC